>MEHQ01001793.1:0-33200 GCA_008828725.1 Saccharina japonica
ATGATCAGAAACATCTCGTACCTATAACTGATTCGCTACGGAGGGAGGGAGGGCGGAAGAGCACACATACAGCAGTCATTATGAATCGCCCAGAACAATATTTTCACTCGGTATCAATACTCCATCCATTCCATCGCGTATCCATATCATATCACAACGCCCCAGAATTTTCCAACACCGTACCAACCATGATTACCTTATCTGAGCAGTAGTACGTAGCTTATTCCTGGTGTACTAACAGCAGTATAGTGTCTCATACAGGTACAGCAGTATAGTCTCAAGGCAGATACAGCAGTACACCATCTGAGCATGTTTCATGTACGTTGCCCTGCTGCCTTCGATATAATACCAGTATTTGTGTACTATGCACGCTATCAAACAGCAGTTCAGAAGTGCTGCAGTACGACAGCACTCAGCACAGCATTCAAGACTAAGCGAGCACGGTGTCGGAGCAAAGCACACAACAACCGAAACATAATGTCGGCTCGTCAAGTGCGTACTCAATCCTATCATGCGTGCATCATATATCATCCTCCCCCAAGCCCCAAGTCAAGTACGTAGTCTATCATCCCGCGTAAAAAACGCAAGACAACAGAACCAACTACTCGTATTCAGTATAATAATAGGTGGTCCAAACAAGCCTAACCTACGAAACACCTACTATTAATATACCTGAACAGCAGTAGCGGCAGCATCGTACGTACAAAAAATCACCAAAAGCAAAAGCAAGAAAAAGGCAATAAATCAAGCAGCACAAACAAAACGTATACCTCAATCAGGGCTGAACGGGGGGATGAGCCTACCGCCCAGGCGCCACCTCGGCCCAGCTTCCATGCTGGTCCAAACACAACCTTGCTGTAGGTGGTGCTGCTTGCCGCCGCCCCGCCCGTCCTTGCTCCCCTGCTGCTGCTGCTGCTGCTGCTGCTGCTGCTGCTGCTGCTGCTGCTGCTGCTGCTGCTGCTGCTGCTCCTCCTTTTCTTTCTCCTCTTCCTCCTCCTTCCGTTGTTCGTATGATAACAGGGCTCCGTGTGCCAGTACCAAGCGGCTCGCCACTACCAGGGCGTGCTGCTCCGCCTCGAGGTCTGCACGCGTGCCAACCGCGAGTGGCGGTGGCGGAGGCGGCGGTAGGGGCGGCGGTGGCGGCAGCGGCGGTGGCAACAGCTGATGCTCCTGCTCCCCACCCATCCCAACGCCGTCCTCTCCATCTCCTACTCTATGCTCCTCCTCCAGAGACCCCCTTCCACTCGTACATAAAACCATCTCTCCGACCTCTTTCTCCCTCGCGTGCGACGGTATCTCTCTCGTCACCGTGGGGTGGGTTTCAACGTGGCGCGCAAACGGAACCACCTGCTCTTGCGCGCCCGGGCTCACCCAACAAGCCGGCTCAATGGATACCTTCTCTATCAGGAGCGGCTGCGGCAGGGCCTCCTGCCCATCCTGTGCACTACTGCGGCTCCGAGAGGTCTGCTCGCCACTTGGCTTCTCAGCTTGTTATTTGTATCTCTCTTCGTCTGCCTTCTTCTCTCCCTCTCCCCTAGTAACTTCCACATCAAATTTGGGAATGGGCGCAGAGCGGGTATGGTTTACAGCAGTGGTCAACGTGCTTGCGTGGGCCTCTTGCCCTTGTTGCCGCACTGTAGTCCCAACTGCTGTTGTCCTCCTCTGCTCTACCGCCGTCCTCTCCAAATCAGCGCGCTGGGCCTCGCTCGGCGTGGCACGCAGCTTCGCTATCATCTTCCTCCGAAGGGCTGCCAGCTTCGCTGCTGCTAACTCTCTCCTAACCTCCTCCACCTGCTCGCGAAGGGCTGCCACCTGCATCACAGTGTCTGCAGCCCCATCCATCGCGTCGTCATGCTGCTTGCTGCTCCGGCTGCTGCTGCTGCCGCTGCTCGCCTGCCTTGCTCGTGCCTCGAGCAGCAAGCGGCTCCACCAGCGCCGGCTCACGTCTGGCAAAGGCGGCACGCTGTTGCTGCGACCGTATCGGATGGATTACTTCCTGTCGTCACTTGAACTGGTGCTGAGCCGAGTTGATCCGAAAATCCACCTCGTTGAGACGAGCCCTCTCGTTCGCAAGCACGGCAACCCGTCCAGTACGCGCAGCCCAAGCTCAATAGTTCACGATGCGTTCAACCAGAACGAAGCGCTCGGCACCCAGCTTGTCGACAACTCCCATCAGCTGTACCGTTTTCCATCTTTCAAACTCCGCGGCATCCATCTCGACGTGAAAGAAGCCACCCTCCCACTGCCTGATACCCCAAGCAACCCGAGATCATAAGCGACAATGACACGCTATAGCGTGTTGATACGACCTCGGGCGCATGACGGGGCCTAGCACAGGCGGGCAGGATCAGGGTGCTGGATCGCTGCTCATGTAGGCATGAACCACGTAGTTAAGTATACATATATTATCATCCCTCGCAGGCGGACCTCGTCGAGGCAAAGTTGCGCAAGTCAAGTCAAGGGGGAGAAACCAGGCACTTATTTATACCTCAATAAAGCCTTACCAAGTATATGAACTCCCCAATATTTGTAACCGTCATCGTAACTGCTGTATCGAGTACAAGCACAATCAATACGTTGACTTTCAATTAATGACAACTCATTTAACGCCAGCGTGTTGCAACTATGCTTGCTTGCTTTGCTGTGAACCTTTATCTCCTGATAAACTATAAATTTCAGATGAACTTTTTGCCATTCCTTTTAGTTACTCTATTTGTTCATGTCGGATGGAACAATTCCAACTCCTCCCATGCCCTACCCGAAGCATGGGTGCCTCGTATATATATGTGAGTACAGTCGCGTACATCTCGGTACGGCTTACTCCTGCTGTGTGGTTGATGTGTTGGTGGCGCCTTTGACGCAAGGTACTACTGTAGCCCATCTGTGTGTGTGTTTGGTGGTGGTGTAACTTACATCTACAACTCTCCTCCTCGACCATCGTATAAGGCCCGCGATCAACCAGCTGGCGCGTTCGACAGCGACGAGTATTCAAACAGGGCGGACGATGCGTTCGTCATCGATCCCGACAATCACGCACGGACGGCCCATACACAATTGAAGCAAGACAAGAGCCGGCCTGTTGCTTGATCGCTGCCCGGCTTTCGTCACGTACGCTTGCTCTACTCGCCCAGCCTACTCGGTACCGTCCCTTGCGCTCGGCGTTGACTTTCACCTAGCTGCTCGACTCCCCAAAATTAACCAGTATTGTACCCTACCGTGACGAGCAAAACGTTTAATCGTTTCGTAGCGGGCCATACATCAATCCTAGTAGAGCACGACAAAAACAGAAAAAGACACCGCACTCATGAACAACGAACACGCGCTATTCGTGTTTTTATTCACTTGGTTTTAGTAACCCCCTGTCTGGGTCTTGGAAATAGGTATTTGTACCGTTTCTAGTTTAGACTAATAGTTACTACTGTAGTGCAGCAGCTATCCGGGGGAGCATATCGTGCGCCTCGAAGGTGGAAACTAATTGGTGTCATACCTGGTAGTAATCAGAACCATATATGGCGTGTAACCATAGGGGGACACCTGGCTTTCTAGTCCATCGTGAGTTCTTATTTATATGCCCCCCCGTGTTACCGGGAAGTGTCCGCTTGTGGCATTGTGGTAAACGTGCTAATCCAGGGGCTTGGCGCGGGCCGCTGTCACGCGTGCCGCTCGGACGAAATGTAGAATGTTGCAAGGATGGCTTTCCCTGGGTCAAGATGAAGAACACGAAATAATCTATTTTGAGGCAGAGCTCGGCAGATGGGTTGTGGGTTTGGTGGGCGTATCAACCCTCCTCGACCATGTCGGCTCTACGGCTAGATGTACCCTACCACGGGTCATTGTACTGACCGACCCACAGCTACGTTACTTGGTGCATTTTAGTGAACGTTCCTTCATGTTTGCTCGTGAGCTTTTCTTGCTGCCATTGCTATTCGCTCCAACTACCGACGACCAACGATCAATATGTTGTTCTTGGAACTTTCTAATTTCCCCGCATATTGATGATGGTATTAACAATATCAAGTACTATCCATACGAAAATAACTGTGTATACCCTTCCTTCAATAGTACTCCATGCTACTGATACTAGGCCACCTCAATACACTACCTGCTATTATTACAGATAACGTTGTTACCGATCAGCAACTCGCTAGGCTACTGGTTGCCGTTGCAAAGGAAAATTACCTACATTGACACGACCCCTCGATGGACGTGACAAAATTAAAATTCCTAATTCCTTCTGCAGCTAACGCAACAACTATGTTTTAGTATAGTGTCGCTCAGTACTCAG
Organism: Saccharina japonica; assembly: GCA_008828725.1. Classification (NCBI taxonomy): domain Eukaryota; class Phaeophyceae; order Laminariales; family Laminariaceae; genus Saccharina; species Saccharina japonica. Next base: position 4,286 of record MEHQ01001793.1, read on the forward strand.
GTCTGAATGATAATATCTGTCTGAAGTCCTAGGATTCTGAACTCCTTTTTATGTGTGGATGGTGTGATTGGAACAAGCGCTAGACATTGTCAAATGGCAAACACAGCAAAAACAACAACCCCTACGCGAACCTACTGGCAACGTAAAGACGAAATGTTGCGGCAGGTTTGAAGCATGGGCAAGCATACAAGCCACACACGTAGCACGGTGGTCTTCGTAGTGGCAAAACCTCGTAACTATCAACTTCCTGTAAGTAAGGTCGTTTCTAGCCCCGCTCGAGGGACTGTTTCTAGTGCAAAATTTGACACGCAGAAAGCGCCTATTTAGCGGGTGCATACACTATCCACATTTCGACGCAGGCATGTCGACGACAACGAAGAGGAAAAGTTGAGCTCTTCACGCGATACAAACGAAGGCACACCCCGTACGTAGGGGGGGGGGGGGGGGTGTCTGCCACGTGCCCTTGATTGAACCTGAGCTACGACCGAGAGGGGGCTGGAGTGGTGCCCCGAGATAACTGGTGGGATGGAAAAAAGGGGGGTGCGAATTGTATGAAATGCTATTTTTCAATTTTCCAGGTTCCTACTATTATTGTCAACTGGCAAATAATAGTTGTGTGGGCGCGCAGCAACGCGAGTATCACGTTGCGCGCATACAGTTGCACAACTTACGAGATATAATGCACCGTACGCCTCTTGCATTGCAATTCGGATGTGGTTGGTCCAGTTCGCTCGGGTGTCACAAAACCAGAGCACAAGCAAATATAAAACATATATATATATGTGGGAGGAGTCCGTCTCCACCCCTCTTCCTTCGTGTACGTATAGATAATCCGTCACATGAAAAATTCACTGTCAGTCCAAATTCAGAAATCGAGCTGTTCCGCATGACGGGAGCGCACCCGTACTTCACGAAAAGTACCTCTCAAAATCCCTGTTTCAGCCGGAAAGATATCGTGTGCCTCGTACGTGAAAACTAAGTAATGTCTTGAATTAGTATGGATTCATTAAAAGTGTTCGTTTGTCTCTCTAGGATGAAGAACAAAGATGAAGACCAAAGACGGACACTGGATGTGCTGGATGTGTATTACACAGCGGAAATTTATTCCACTCTCGAGCCTAATGAAAATCGCGTAATGCTGAATATACGACGCTAAATGTTACTACTACTGCTGTAGGTCGAATGAGGTATCTCCTTCATATTTCGACATCGAAAATGAATAGATCTCGCCCAGCGGAATACGCCGCGGACATATGTCTTCTTCTTTCCAACCAGTTGTAGCAGTGACATGAATTAAAAAAAATGTGATTTGGAACGGTAATTGGTTACGTTTTAATATCAATATGTAGACACGACAAACTTTTACAAACGTAACAGATTCGAGGAAATGAGCCCAATCAATGGAGTCGGTTGGCTTTTCTTCGTTTTTTTATAGCCCTGTGGCGCTAGAAATCGAGCGCAAAATATAGGAGAGGAAATGGGGATATTCTGTCGTCCCCTGTATATGTTTTCAGACTAATGTATCTGTCATCTTGTTCGTCTCGCAACAGGGAACTCCGTTCATACTTTACTTTCCTCCAGTTCGTTCTCGTTTGCTCGAAATCACTCGGTCAAAATCGGCCAAAATGGTGGTAAAAATTGGAACGATACAGCCCCAAATATTAGCATGGTAGTTTCTAGTATGGAAATGCGACATTGGTTCATCGACTTCCTTTTGTTTCACTGGTTCCGCTGCGCCTTTGCCCACACGGCCACTACAAGCTTTGTTTAGTGGTTAACTCCCAAATTTGCTCGAGAAAAAGTGGGTAGCCAGTAAAGTGAGCATTTCATCGGACGGACCATACCTGCAACAATGTGTACTATTAATATCAGTTATTTTAGTGTGACGCGCCACAGACATTATTGTCCCGTGACAACTTTGCTCCACCCAGAAAGCGTAGCCATAGGGGTACCAGTATCGGTTGGTAGCGGTGTTCCGAATTCGTGCATTGAAGCCTACCGGCAGCATCGTCTATCATTTACGTAAGAAACTGTGATACAACGGATACCTGTGCTCCCAGAGAGCCGTGGTTTACCCAAGAACCAACAAAAAAAATAAAAGCCGCATGGACCTAGGTGTCCTGGGGTCAATTTTGTTTTGCTGCTTTCAAAATATGACGCTGGAAAATCCCCGGGGGCTCAAGCGGGAAGCGAGGAGCGGGAGGGTGTACTCATGTTATGCATGGCCCTAGCTAGTCGTGTGACCATAGAGGGGCAGCGGCCGACAGCCTCGCACACGCCTTGTCTCGAACCACGCTCGGCCCACCAACAAAATCGGAGACATGATTTGGCTGCTGGTCGGGGAGGATGAAACGCTGGCATGAAATATCGTCCCACCAGTGCTAATGGGAAAGAAAGACAGGTACTTACATCTTGGAAAAGGCAGAAACAAAAACAAAACCTTGAGATTGAAAAAATCCCCAAACCTCATACTTGCAAGCTTGGTGTCGTACTGTGATACTTTGATCGCGCGTGCTACGAGGTGGGCAGAGTTTAGAGCGGTCTAAAAACTCACATGTTACAGCTCGGCGCAAAGCATCAGTAGGCGACGTTCGGTGCTGTTATGTTCAAGAGTTTTTGTTGCCGCACGTGCCAGTGCCGCAAACCGAAATAGCTTTCAAGGTTATTTACGGCACTCGCTCACAGCCCGGCCCGACCCGAAACAGAATTGCCATCGCTATCATCCTGCTCTAGCTTTAATACGTCACCAGGAGATAGAAGAAGAGAGTCGACCTCAAGGATCCGCGCCGTGCCCCCTGCCCCCCCCCCCCCCCTCCCCCCGAGAATGCCTCTTTCATAATAATGCCGCCTCTCCGGTTCTGTCAATTTGAGACTGAACCCCTTTGCATATGCGTGCATTAGCGTTATGGGGGTGAACGACTTGAATTCAGAGTGGGATAACGTTTCCAGTTGTAAAAGGGGTAGAAAAAAAGGCCCACAGCGTAACGGGTTCCGGCAAAGGGTGGAAAATGCACAAAAGCAGCCCTCCTGTCTGTGTTGCAGCGGCGGTCGATGAAGACAGCTACATTTCGTAAAACACACGTGTGAGTCTGCTGGTCTTGATTTTTATAATCAGGAAAGTTTTCTCGCCCCCCCCCCCCTCTCCACGCCCCGTCCCGCAAGGGATGTATGGTCAATGGTCGAATGACTAAGGCAAGAAACAAATGAATACGCCCCCACCCCCCCACCGCCGTCGTCACCCCTTGTCGATCATTCACTACTGGTGTCCACCTCAAAAACGCCTCCGTAAACCTTGTGCAAACAACGGTCCCGCGCGGGAAAATAAAACATCCAAGGGCGTGAGCGACCTCGAGGGACAGACCACGATGCCCACTGTGAGCGGGAAACACCAAGAACCAATCCGAGACCATCTCAAACCACACCCCTTGCGAAATCTCCTCCTCTAGCCTCGACCCCCACCTAATATAACTAACCCCCGCCGCCGCTCTCTCCACTTCCCGTTCTCAGACCTCCCCTCCCTCAGTTCCCCTGGCAGGTCTACCTACGCCGAGGTTGCGCTAGCCTCCTACAACGAAGCAACAGGCACTGCAGATGGAAGCGGGCGGGGCAGATAGGGGCCGGGGCGGCAGCGGTGGCGGAAAAAACAAAAAGCAGAGCGGAACCGATCGGGAAAAACGCGATGGGCAGCGGAGCGGGATCGGTGAAGAAAATCAAGAACACGTAATCATCACCAGGAATCATCACAGATCACTAACCGTACATATTCATACGTTTACGCTCACGCTGATGCTGTCGATCACACTGACGCTGAGGCTCACACCGACGGTAACCTTAATGCTCACACAAACTCTATCGCTATCGTTATCGCTGACGCTGACGGTAACGGCAACGCGAACTCTAATCCTAACCCTAACGAAAACACCAACGCCAACGCCAATGCTAACGCTCACGCTGATGATCACGCTGATGCCCATCCGCGGAAAAGCGCCCCGGTTTTTGAAGGGGGGAAAGGGGGGGAGGTGTACTCATGTTGTGCACGGCCGTAGTCATATGACCATAGACCCTCGCATCCCTACAATGCCGGGGCGGAAAGCGTTGGGTTTTCACCAACCAGGCAGACATTGCTTGCACCAAGCGCGAAGCGCCGTGAGGTATTGGGCGAGTCGAATGGAGGGCGAGCTGCATCCTGCTAAGAACCGCCTCTGAGGCGGACTTGCATATGGACGACAGCTTCAATGCGTTCATTTAATTTCTGGTGTGGCCACTTCCGGAGACAGCAATGGGTTTTACTATGTAACTGCCTCGCGGACGCGTTACCATTTCAACACTACGTGATACGACCATTCCCCTTGTGCAGGACAAAGGTTCTCCACCCCGCACAAATGATCTACTCGACCGCCAGCTTTGGTGACCGCCAAAACAAAAACAACAGAAAAAAAGGCACCCTGGTTGTCTAGCTCACGCAGCGAGTGGCGTGTTTTACAGCGTCGTTGCCAACCGACACCAACCCAACCTATAAACATATCATATATCTATAGGGGGGGGGGGGGGGGGGGGGTGATGAAAAATCCCCGGCCAAGGTCTGAAAAAAAACACGGCCTACTCAAGGTATGAGTTTAATGTATTCGAAAAAACGAAAACAAAAAAGACGAATGTATTGCCGAGTTTCAATCGGTTTTCCCTGATCCTTATGAGAAATTCAAGAAAATGCATAAAGCGGGGATGGACCGAACAAATCCCCTAGTTTTGAAAAAAGGTCAGATCAAGCTGGACTTTTCAGCGAATGGTAATTATGGGGTGGGGATCACGAGTCCGTGATCAGGGTTGTTTAACTTATCTTGTGTGCGGAGTTACAGGCCTCCAACGCCAGGGGCAGTACAATTACCTACAAGTATTTACGCACCTCCAGGTACCTCCTCTCCCCAGCGGAGGTTTTGTCTGAGCAACATCCTGAGTGGCTCTACCCCCTTAAATCGACCAAGCGGGGTCAATTGGCGAGGTGGGCCGATAAACAAAGAGGCCGGGGATGCAGCGAAAAACCCGTTCGAGGCAATCCGAACCCTTTTTATTTTTGCCCATTTGTTTTGAACGACGGTTTTGGGGTTTTCGAAGATCACCAAAAATACGTTGTTGTTTTTTTGTTCAGCTGGGGAAGGTCCGAGACGCTTTACCACGGATGGCGCCTAAAGGCTTACACTAACGCAAACGTTGACGGTAACACAAAAACGAACGCTAACGGGAATGGTAACGGCAACGCTAACGCTGACGCCAACGCCCACGCCAACACCGACGCTAACGCTGTGACAAGGAACGGGCCCGAACACATGCAAGAGGCTTCTGAGGGCTCTACATACCACTTTAGTTTCCTCTCCTTTTGTGGGCTCCCCTTTCCTTCATTTTCCTTTCCGTTTTCGTGTTCATTTTTGTATCCGTTGTTGTGATAAAAATTTGTTTGTTTTCTTCGTTGCTTTCGGCTCATCATGTCCTTGTACCACACCAGAGGCGCGCACGAGAGGTAGTACAGCAGCTCATTTTTAGCAGTGGTTCAGAAACTCCAGGGTTCAAAACATCGGCGCGCACTCTCGCACCAAAACGTTTTTCAACCTGATTCGCAAGCGTGGCTCACTTCTCCCCGATTCCACAAACTATTAATATCCCAATTCCACTACGTAAACAACTGCTGTAGGGAGCCTGATTAGCTCGTTACCTAAAACTAGCTCGTTGTCACGAGCATGCGCCAGGACTCTACAGGCAGGTATTAAAAAGGAACCAAAACCAAACCAAAACCAAGTCAGGTATCAGGTGCCTGGTACATGATATGATACCACTATCAGGTAATACCAGGCAGTGCAATGACTCGCGTTTCTCCTGGGGCACGCCGTCGACGAATAGGTGGCGGTTGTACGTCACAGCTCCTTTTTCCATCGCGGTCTAGCGGCGAGGAATGCTCGGGCGACGCGGTACGTATTCAGCATTTTGATTTGTGCATTGTTTGGGCGGTGGCTCTCGATGGTTGGTGGGAGCGTTTGACTTTTTCCGGAAGTATTGAAAACGCACAACCCGCCAACACCACTTCTTTCTCTACGATCACTCGCGCCTCTTTTTCGCATACAGTAATAGTATTCGTATTAAATACCAGGAAACAGTGAGGATCGTTTGGGGAGCCGACAAACTTTGGGGAACCTCCTCGCTTCCTGTTCTAACGACCAACAATTTTTCTACTTTTTACGCGTCATACGATGCCGGACTAATGGAGATCGGATCGTTTGGGGAGCCGACAAGCTTTTAGGAACCTCCTCGCTGCCTGTTCTAACGACCAACAATTTTTCACACCTTTCAACCCCCCCCCCAGGGTACGTACGACGATTTCATTGCCGTCGATAATAGATAATCTACCTATCTGTGTTCGCCCAAGTCCAGCCTCTGCTGGCCCACCATGCCACCCACACTGCGCCGATGGCCATGAGTCCGGTATCGTACGACGCGTAAAAATAGGGCACACCTACGTCCTCCCACCTATCTGGCGGCAAACCGATCAGGATTCGGAGAGGGAGCTGTGCGTGAGTAAACACCCTGCTTGGGTAGCCTGGGAGGGTTTCCAGCTCAAGTGAAGCTATACGTACTCGATAGGAGGGGTCGACCATTTCTCTTCCAAAAACACCAGGAGACGTGCACCACAGAAGCTAGAAAACCCTGGATCAGGTCGGGTCAACATACTCACGCGTTCGAGGTAGCAGCACCCTTGAATATCTTGACCAAACACTAGATACAGGCTAAACTTTGGTCGACGATATCTCTGGATGTGGGTGGAGTTTGCTCTTGATACCTTCATGGCCATGTTCGCCTTGTTGCCGTGGTTGAAACACTGCAATTTGTTTCAAACATATTCAGAATTGACAAAGAAATGGCCGTAAAGGCCCCCATCTTATTACCTCTTCTTGCGCAGTCATAGCTGCCTCCTTGAGTTCAACCCTCTATACTTGTCATAGGGTATCCGCCGCATCAAACCGCATTCAAATCCACTTCGTTGCAGAGGAGCAATCCACACCCAAACATTGCCACTTTGTGGCCTGTTTTCAATTTGGTTGATACTGTGTTACGTTTCTTTCGTATATAAAAACAACCCCCCCACTAAATTTGAAACATAAACATGGTCCCCTTGTTGGTTTAAGATGTACCTGGCATATTACATACCAGGTATACGCATATAAATACCAGTACTCGTATATATACATCATTTCGTTTTGCAGGTCTCCCCAGGAGTGGATAATTTCCAATAGTATTCCTTAACACTCTGTACCTAAATACATAGCCCGTTTTTATATATACATAATCCAAACCGTCGTTATATTTACGCACAGAGCCACATATGCGTACGATTGCAGTCAAGAGAGGTAGACTGCCAGTATTGAGCAATACCAGGTAGCCATCATGGCTGCTGCTGCTGCTGCTGCTGCTGACACAGCAACAGATCCGGGCAATGACTGCTGCAGCTGTTTGGTGCTTGCTGCTCATCGGCGTCCGGGGTCGGCTACGGCTGCCTGCGGTTTTCAAGAATAGGTGAACTGGTCAGAGTTCTGAAGGCGCGAGTAGCAGGCATGGCTGCCGCTACTGCAGCCGACCGAGCAGCGTGCGCGCGATCGACACTGGGCATGGGCTGGGTCATACTGCCGCCACTGGTGCTGCTGCTGCTGCTTGCTTGCTGCTGCTGCTTGATGCTGTTGCTTGCTGCTTGCTGCTGCTTGCTGCTGCTGCACTTGATTTTGATCTGGCACGGACGGCTGCTGCCGTGACGTGTGGGCAGTCATCGCTATGAGCGCTGTAGTCCCGCGAGACAAACGGGCTTGGAATGCCTCACCTTTTGTGGGTTGTGGGTTGTGTCGTAGTGAGTGCTTACCCCAGGAGTTACTGTTCAATGTGAGAGCAGCGTCACGAGCAGAGAGCACAGGCAGCTCGAATAACGCCATCCAAAATCATTACGTACGAGCAGCAAGGGAGCGAGTTTTTTTCGCGGGCAGGTTCTTAAAGTTCGCCTGAGCGGGCGGTTTTATGGCGGCTAGGGAGCTGAGCTTTGAAGCTTTGAGTCATTCATCATGACGAGGATAGTTGACTGGTTCTGCAGGGGTTCTTAGCGGGTTATTTTTTAAAGGTCAAAAGTTTCATTTTGCATTTCAGCTGGATCTCGTGGCATGAATAGAGCCGGTAACGACAATAATACGCGTTCATTGGCACTCCTTACTGTAGTCCGCAATGTCTTCGTCCTGCAACACTTGACATTGGCTTGATCCTGTACGAGAAGTGTATCAGTATATAGACATAATTACTTTTGTCTTTCTTCCCAAATCGCCGGGTTGACCCATCCCTGGCCTCTCAGGCCTCCCACTTCGACACCGCCTCCTTCGATTACTTGCCGGACCTCTCTCTACTTTCCGGGTTTTCCGCGGGAGGAGAGGGGTTCCCAGCGTATTCGGAGGGCTTTCCCGCCCGGGGTCCAACATCCACACTATCCACACTAATTTCAAGATACAAAACCCTATACTAAAGTCAAGTAACTTTTTTTGGCTATACTAAACTCAAGTAATGTTTTTTAAAGAGTCCCCCAGATGTGAAAATATGGATCTCCAGAACTGCGGTCAGAATCGAAATCGGCCCATAAGTTCGCGAGTTTGCGGTTTTTGCACTAATTTCAATATAAAAAAGCCCAGACGTAAAATCGACCGAAAAAAGCAAACAAAAAAAGGCCACCGCTGTACGTACAAGGGCTGCGCATCCATGCCGGCGTTTTGTTTGTGTCCGCTTTACGTACGTACGAGTACGTGCTGCTACTTTCTGGACTGCTGCTGTTGTTGCTGTCGCCTCCTTCGATTGCTTGCCGGACATCTCTCTACTTTCTAGCCTTTCTTTGTTTCCTACACGTTGTTTCGCGAGAGACTTTTCGGTGTTGTGTTCGTACGTGTACCCAGAGCACGGCCGCGCGGGCGAGCCCGGAGCCATCGCGGGTATGGGAGGGCGCTGGCCAGTAGAGGGGGGGGCGGAAGGAACGCGGTTGCCTTTTTCGAGGCTAGGCGTGGCGTGTCCATCGAGACACGAGGCAAGCATGAAGCGGCTTTGAATTCGTTGCTGCCCCTGTCAACAATCCAGCCTGCCCAAATTTATAAGGGTTGGTTCTGACTGTAAAACAAAATCCAAGCGGTGCTTATTTCACGAACAAATATATATTATGTACAGAGAACGATACGAGTTTGAACACCAACATGGTCGAGCGCGCGAACGAGGGCCATGGTGAGCACCGGGCTTCACGCGAGGCGGGCCACGGGGCTCACTAAGGCAGAGAGGCAGTAGAGGTCGACCCGAACCGAATCGATGCCGAGGTGATCGCGGGTGGGTGGAGAGCGTCGAGGCGGACAGGAATGACAGAGGTTCCAACTTATTTTTTCGAGAGGCGCAACCATGACAGAGACCCGACGGCGCGGCGGCATTTTTTTTTTAAATCAAATTTTCGTGTCACAGTATCATCATACTTGATTTCCATTTTTTTCCGATCGTTTTTTGTCGTTTTTGTTTTTCGCTTATTCTTCTGTCGTTTTGTTCGAGTAAGAGTGAATATGTACCATACGTCTTTCTCAGTTTTGTGGGTTTTGTTTTTCGCAAAGCACAACTTTACGACCGCGTGCTGTGCTTTCTCTTTCATACTAAGTACGAAGTACTGCTGTTGTAATACCACACATACCAGGTAATAATCACGAAAAAGGCACAAATCACACCCAGCAGGCAGCGCGGCGCCGTGCTGTGAGCCGCGTTGCTGTACTGTCGTTTTGTTCGAGTACGAGTATGTATGTATCAGACTTCTTTCTCAGTTTCGTGGGTTTTGTTTTTCGTATTTCACAACTTGACGACGGCGTGCTGTGCTTTCTCTTTCATACAAAGTACGGAGTACTGCTGTTGTACTACCACACCTACCAGGTAATCACGGAAAATGCACAAATCACACCCAGCAGGCAGCGCGGCGACGTGCTGTGAGCCGTGTTGCTGTATTTTCACTTTCGAACATACGAGTACAGCTTTGTTGTTGTGGAGCCTGGAGCTCTTGGCATTTGCAAGTCGCCTGTTTCCTCCTTAATTTATGTGCCACCTGTGGCTTTCTTTCACAATATGTTGTGATGTCCTTGACGAGCGAGCGTAGCGGGCGGAGCCGCCCGCTACGTGAAGCGCCTTGTAAATACTTATCGACTCCAGTCTCCTGAGATGGCCAGGTTGACCCATCCCCGGCCCCTCAGACCTCTCACTTTGACACCGTCTCATTTTATTACTTGCCGGATCTTTCAAGCCATTTTTGTTTCCTACACCTTTGTTGGCGAGAGCCATTTTGCTTTTTCGGTTTTGTGCTCATGCGTGTACCCAGAGCACGGCAGCGCGGGCGACCGCGGCGCCATCGCGGGTATGAGAGGGCGCTGGTCAGTAGAGGGGTGGTCGGAAGTGGCGCGGTCGACGTTTTCGTGGCTAGGCGTGGCGTGTCCATCGAGACACGAGGGGGGCATGAAGGGGCTTCGTCTGGCTGGCTGCTGCTGCGACCAATCCAGTATGCCCGAATTCATAAGGCTCTTTTTAGTCTGTAAAACAACATTCAATCAGTGCTTATCAATCGAAAAAACACTATTTGCAGAGAGAGAGATACGCAGTCTGAACACTATCATGGTTGATGCGGGTGAACGAGGGCCACGGTGAAAAATTGGGCTTCACGCGAGGAGGACCACGGGGCTCACTGGGGCAGAGAGAGAGGAGAGCTCGACCCGGACCGAATCGATGGCGAGGTGAGCGCGAGGGGGCGGGGAGCGTCGAGGCTGACAGAACCCGACGGAAGTTCCAACGTTTTTTTTTGAGCGGCGCAATTATCACACGCCCGACGGCCCGACCGGGTTTTGTTTTATAATAAATTTTTCGTGTTCACTTGGTTATATTTTTTTTGAAGAGTTTTGGTTTCGTTTTTGTTCTTGGTTTTTGCCGTTTTGTTCGAGTACGAGTATGTACGTCTTTTTCAGTTCTGTGGATTGTGTTTTTCGTATTTCACAAGTTGACGACCGTGCCGTGCTATGCCTTGTATTTCGTATATACATATGAAGTACAAAGTACGACATATCACACATATAATCAAGAACAAAAATACAAATCACAACCAGCAGGCAGCGCGGCGCCTTGCTGTGTGCCGTGGTGCTGAGCTTCCTCTTTCGAACATATACTTTACCGTTTTCCATCTCAACGTCTACCGAGTTCTCGGGTCGGTCCTACGTATCCTGTACTGCGCGTATATTTGTATGTCCTGCGCCTTTCCGCTGTGATAGATGTAAGTTGTTGTCAACGGTTTACAGCCACCTTTTGCTTTCGTGTTTTGCGCTAGACCACACAGTGCTGGAGATGGTGCTCTACGGCTTCGCCTTGGTTTCCCTTCTCAAACATCAATATTTCGTAAACAATATTCTGTCTTTTCCTGTGTACACCATCATTCATTCGTAAATATGTGTATGTATACGAGTACGTACAGTATGTTGCATGCTCCTTAACTCCTTCCTGTATCGCTTTAATTTTACAACTTTTTTAACTCTGCGCGCGCTTTGTTGTCCTGGAGCATGGAGCTCTTGGCATTTGCAAGTCGCCTGTTTCCTCCTGAATTTATGTGCCATCTGTGACTTTATTTCACGTTAGGTTATGTCCTGGATGAGCGCGCTTAGCGGGAGGAAACGCTCGCTACGTGAAGCGCCTTGTATTTTCCTATCCGAAGCATGGGTGCCGGCGACTTTGTTTCGTACGTAAAATGATGTACAGTGCTCGTACATAGATACAACTAGTTTTTCGTCCCAGGCAGTTGGCACGACTAGCCCAAGCAGGCTAGCTTTAGACTAGCTTTTAGCGCCAGAAACTGACAGCAGGCGATGTACGCGAAACGATGAGCCCAAACTGGCTAGCTTTTAGCGCCAGAAGCTGACAGCAGGCGACGTACGTAACAACGTACGCCATGACGACTAGCCCGAAGCAGGTGACGTGAGAGGCAAATTACAGCATACGTATGCAGGGCACGGCACTTCGTATGTTCTGACTATACGGCAGCAGCAGCAGAAGTAACCCAGCTGTACTGTGGAGCAAGCGACGGTACGGGCAGCGGCGGCTGAGCTGTTGTTGTTAACTTCTCCTGCTGCTGATACATCTGCCGCCGAGTCGCCGCCGTTGGTGCTGCTGCTGCCGCTTCATGTGTTTTTTTCAGATTGTTTTTTTTTGTTATCTATATTATTAAATGCTGCTATTCTGTCTGTCCGTCTGTCTGTCTGTAATTGAGCAGCGCTATCCAGAGCGGTTCAGCCCCACCTGGCCCCATGGGTAGGGAGGCTGGGTGCCACAACCCGCAGAACACTGGGTCCCGTGCCGCGCCGCGCCGTGGCCGTGGCGCAATCCCGATGCAGTTCTGGCAGCCATCTAGCCAGCCTACCTGCTGACTTGCAATTTTTGAATTACTATTCTGGCAGCTGATTGGTTGCCCAAATCCATGCCAGTGGCTGCTGGCTCTTTCTAGAACATCGGTGCTGAAAAGAGCCACCGAGGTTCCGCCTAACCCGGGGAGGATAGGCTCCCATCCCCGGATCAGAAATCCTGCCATATCTCTACAACTCCGACCAACCGGGGACAAAAACGGCGAATTCCCGGGTCGACACTGCCCCGCACGGTATGGAAACCCCACCCCCAGCAGTTGGTCACTGATTGGCTGAGGCTCAGGGCCGCACCCGAGGATGATATGATCCCATCCCCGGGTCAGAAATCCTTCCACACATGTACAACTCCAACGACTTGGGATGATAACATCCCATCCCCGGGTCAGAAATCCTTCCATACATTTACAACTCCGACAACCCGGGGACGAAAACGGATATCCTCCAGGTCGATACCGCCCCGCAAGGTTTGGAAACCCCAATACCATGGGCTGATTTACGGTTGGCTTGCTCTCATGGAGCCAGCGCGCGGCGCGAGTTTCCCCTTGGGGCAACGTCGAGGTCCCATCGCACCTGGGGATGATAGCGTCCCGTCGCCGAATCAGAAATCCTTGCGGACATCTACACCTCCAACAACCCTAGGACGAAAACAGACACCCCCCGCGTCGATACCGCCCTGCAAGGTGTGGAAATCCCAACCCCACGGGCTGAGTTACGTTTCGGTTGTGGTTTCATGGTGGATGTTCCACTGTACCCGGGGAAGGTAAGGCCTCATCTCCGAATCATATATCCTTCAATACATGTACACCTTCAACAAAAACGGACATCCCCCGGGTCGATACCGCCCCGCATAGTGGTTGTAATGTTTGGGTTCAGAGTGGTACATCGCAGCACACTGGTAATGCGAGTACTATGTACCACACCAGGAACGTATTTACTACAGTGGGCAACGCAACGCTAGCGCCACGAGCGGAGCCGTGGCCGTACCGCTAGTATATATATTAAAAAAAAAAAAAAACAAACAAACAAACAAGGGTACGCGCGGTAAAGGTCGGGACGGGAACGGTACGGTACGGGAATGGGAAACCGTCAGATTTTTCGTTCCCGACCTCGATTTCCCGACCGGTACCATCGTCAGTTTCTGTTCCCGAGCTCTACCGTCCCGCGTTAATGGCAGTGTTCCAGTTCCCGACTGTTTCCCATCCCACTGTCTGCCCATTCCCGACTATTCCCGTCCCGCTGTTCGCCCAGTCCCGACTATTCCCATCACACTGTCATATAAGTGATTCCCGTCCCATCCCGACCATGGGGCACAGCTTCTCCCATCCCGCATCTCACTTCTGGGGCAGATATTCTCATTCCATTTACCGCCGATTTCTTCGTTTTCCCATCGCATGACCATGGATGGATGCAAGTGCGTATACTGCTGCTGTAGACTCGAGGAGACTGCAGATATTCGTACGAATGTTATACTCGTCTATCGTAGCATATCAATACGTCGAATTCACAAGTCGGTAATATAACTACAGTAGATAAACGCTACGAGGAGTACTCGTACTTAAAGAAGACTTTTGATTATAATTCGCTCTTTTCAGCCGTTGTCTCCAGCCTGTGTTCCCGATCGTGTTCCCAACCATTCCCGAATGCGTTTCCCGACTGCGTTTCCCGACTGCGTTTCCCGACTCGGTTCCCGACCTATTCCCGACCCGTTCACCGATCATTTCCCGTACCGCCGAAAAATGGTTCCCGTGCCGTACCGTACCGCCAAAGAATCGTGTCTTCCCGTCCAATCCCGTCAACCAAATGGTTTCCCACCTTCTCGTCCCATTCCCGTCCCGCGGTGAACAGACGGAAACATTTTCCCATACCGCCCCTCGGGAAGACCCAAAAACAATTCCGCCTGCGGCGGGCAACACGGTCCCATCCCGTACCGCGCGTACCCTTGAAAAAAACAACAACAGCTGTGAGATCGAGGATTTCGTCGAGACTCATCTTTGCTAGCTGAGTGTAATACTTCGATCGCGCGTACTTACGGTCACATGTCCTCATGCAGGATGCACATCCCGTATGAGGGGGACACAATCTGAGGCTGCAGAATATGTACTGACTGCTTCTGTATATAAACAGACTGCTGTTGTGATCAGCGATTGTTTTACCTTTTTTTTTCGGCAAGTTGTTTTTGCCCTGACTGTAGCAGCAAAAAAAACAGTAGCAGCAGCCTGCAATGCTACTGAGCCTTGCGGCACCCCACGTACACGTCTGAACGGGGGACGTGTACTCATCATACATTCTCGTAGTGCTGTGAAACTATCGTACGTATCAATGGATCTGTTTTGTTGTTTCGTAGATCTGTTCACTTGTTTTCAACACGATTTTTTACAGCAGTACGAAAATCGCAAGACAGCATTATCAACATAGATTTCCACGAACTGAAACAAAAAATAAGCATGCCTGTACGATGCAAAGCTCCTTACCCCAAACTCCCGCATACACTCGTGTGACACGGATCTTGGTATATCACTCGTATCCTCGTAGCTCTGTGCTCTGTTGAGTACGGAGGCGTAAGGTCGCAGAAACCTTGTACGCATACACTGACTATCTGCAAGTAAACGTAAACAATTAGAGTTCGCCCCAGGTTGTACTCGTAGTTCCCGCGGCCGATCCATAGCCACTATGCATGCAATTCCAACCACCCAGCGAGAACGCAGGCAAGACACAGTACAGTAGCACTGGAGATTCGAGACTTGACAGCAGTCCAGCGCAAACGGCACCCCTCTCTGTTTGCGGAGGTAACCCACAACCCACAAACAATCCATCTTGTTGGTCATACCCAGGGTGGGGGGTAGGGGGTGGGGTGCAGGATCAGAACAAGTCAACAGGACGGAAAATCGAAAATACGAAAATACGAAAAACACCAAATATATGCATCACCTCCAGGACGGAAGCGTAGCTCTTTAGCCGTTCTCCATCGCCATCCGCTTGCTCCACGATATTTAGCTTGCACCCACCCCAGCCGCAAGCCCTGCTGGTGAAGTTAGTGACGCTACGACTCCTTGGGACAACGTCACCTTTTTGCGATGCTTTTTTGCTTTTTTCATTTTTTGCAATAGGGAGTTCCATCGATATTCGTTTCGGAGATGTCAGAGGGAAACGGGGACGTTTTCTTCAACGCGAAACAGCAGCACAACCCCACAGCTCAGAGACCACTTGCCGCCAGGGGTTATTGCACGTGTCGGGCACAATAGGCTGGTCGACGAGGTGAGCTCTCCGCATGGTTCACAAGGGCAGAGGTCCATTCGTTCTTAGATTGCAAACAGAACGTCACGCAGTCTGGTCACAAGTACGCCCGCGGGGGTATAGATTTTCCACTTTTTTTCAAAACGCAAGCAAGACGCAAGTTCCATATTTCATTAATTTCCTTCATGTCATGCCATTGCTGGAGCCTGGTATGGGATCATTCGCTGCTACCCACGGCACATTTTTAGCCGGCGAGAGGCCACCGTGCAACTGTGCACGCGAGGGTGCAGGGCAGCCTTACCGTGCATTGCGCCCCAGGTGTTCCTAATTCCCAACCCCTACGAGTAAACACCAACTATTGGTTTCGATCTGCGAAGTTGACGCCCGAGAGAATATCGTTGTCGTATATAGTAAAACCGGGTAAATGCGGCTGTAATCACCTTTGAAATGGATACGTCGATAATGCTGCTGGACAGCAGTTTCAGCACACTACTCGTACGTATATTGTACTCGTATCCTACGTAGAGTTGTACCCCGTTCGTCTGCTACCCGGGTACCCGACGGGTATTACCCGCGGGCCTGTCACTACCTGTTCGGGTACGGGTAGGACCTATTTCCCGCCGGGTATTTTGACCCTGGTATTTGGCGATTTGCGTGTACCGGGTGCGACATCCCCTACTATACGTACCTTCCACAGATGCTCCGAGTACCTTGGAGTAAAGTAAGGAGTATTGGAGATAAAATACTTCAGGCACTTCGTGTACTCGGAGTATTTCGGGGTGCGATACTCCGGGATACTGCTCGTACTCGGAGTATTTCGGGTATGAACACTCTCGATACTGCTTGTACTCGGAGTATTCCGGGGTCCGATACTGCGGGTACTCCTTGTACACCGAGTATTTGGGGCTTCAGTATTGCTCATACTCAAAATACTCCGAGTATTCAGGCCGCCGGTGCTATAATACTCTCAAGTACTCCGAGTACGAAATGTACTCGATACTCGGAGCATATTCGGAGTGTGAAGTACGTTAGGAGCATCTTTGCATCTCGGCCGTCATTCCTCCCAGGTTCTGGGAGCATGCGACTGGCGTTTATGGCATTCCGAAATTCACAGATGCTCCCATTACCTCGGAGTATATTTAGAGTATTTTCGAGAAAACACTACTTCAGGTACTTTGTGTACTCGCAGAATTTCGGTGTCCAATACCCTCGATACTCGGAGTACTCCGAGTAATTTAGATGATTTTACTCCGAGTTCTTCTTGTACTCGAGTATAAGTACTGCTCATACACCCAGTACTCGGAGTATTTGGGCCTTCAGTACTGCTCATACTCCAAGTACTCCGAGTATTTAGGCCCCCAGTACTCTAATACCCTCAGTACTCGGAGTACGAAAAATACTCGATACTCCGAGTATACTCGGAGTATGGAGTATACTCGGAGCAGCTGTGGTACCTTCTATATATACATTTGACGTTCATTGCATTGCCTCGTGATCTCCTTGAGGCATTTGCGAGCTTTTGTGCTTCCCTAGGACGAAGAATCAGTGCGCACACTACTGGATGTATCATATGGTATGTGCTGGATGTCGATCGGTAAAAATAACACACGCGAACACGAACAACCCGTACACACTGCCGTTACGTGAACTGATTATTCTTCCCACGTACGGGTATAAGTACAGGACACCTACGTATTAAGAAACAGGAACACTGGCCCAGGCTGGATTTCTTATTTAAGAGAGAGGGTGATGTCTACACCATTTTCAATATAACCAATCTCGAATTTCTTATTTTCTTCTAAATATCAGCCTGGCTTTCTTATTAGCCTGTTTCTTATTAGGTGTCCTGTACTACTTGCCGAGCTAGAGAAACGCATGCAAGTTCCGTGGGCATAACCTGCGAATGGGACCGAGAACATACATATCGTCTACTGCACGAAGGGCTGCTGTACAGCAGCAGCAGCAGCATAATACAGCATGATACAGCAGTGCATCCATCGCATCGCGGATGGACAGGAGATGAACAATTGCTAGGCCAAACGTTCTGGGTCCAGATAATAGCTGGTAGATACGAGTCCGTCGTATAGGGCTGCGCACAGGCACAGCAGCATACAAGTATACGGCAAGTAGACAGCAGCAGAATAATCCTGCCAGAATATGTTGCCAGTAGATTTGATCGTACGCACGTACACGAAACACGCCATCATATATGACGGAATACCACACGAATGAGTTCCTCGGGAGAGGAAAGATACAAAGGATAGCGAACATACAGCAGACTATCGTCTAATCATCGCCACAAGTCCAATGTTTTTTTACTTCTATTTTTCCCCCGCTCGTTTTTTTCTGTGCCGATGCGCGCAACCACCTCATGCCAGTATGAATAGAATACTGGTTGTACTATTGAATACCACTCTGGGCGTAAATATGAGGAGCGTTTATACACTAATACGAAGAAAAATAGGTCCTTTATTCACGCCCAGAGTGGTACAGGCACTACAGCTGTACCACATTGGGCCTCGGTTGTGATACAGCAGTACCAGGTCTGTAGGAAATAAAGGGAAAAACACGTATTTTTGGGGCTCCACGGCGCGTCCAGTGGGCCCCCCTCACCACCTGGGGGCGGCTGGTCGGCCTTCGGTTCGTCCGGCATTCCTCGCTTAGCTCGAACCCAGTGTTATCGCACTGGTGTTGTCCAGTATACTGATGGTGTGCAGTATACTGATTGGCTGCGCAATCAGTAATGGTTTAGCTGCCCCCAGAAACTCGCGCAGAAGGATATTTGAATTTGTCGCCAACTTGTGTACGTGGGTGGACGGCGTATATGTATATACGTCGGACACTTTAGGTAACTCTCACTCGAGGGCCTCTGTTGTTTTGACGCCGTCAAAATTAGGCATGTGCACTGGCTGAGGCTGTCAGCGCGTTGCCCCGATATTTGGTGTGTTGTGTGTTGCCCATCACGTATATACTACAGTACCTGGTATGTCGCAAACCGTTGTTTCTACGGTATATGCCCATGTCGACACCCAGCATGCCCACGGTCCGCACTAAACGTGCTACCCTGTCCTACTTCCTACAGACCATTTCCAGCAAGTTCCGCGTCACAACGACGTATATAAGTTGTCTTTTTACGAGGCAGAGAACACACAGCAGCAGCAGCAGTCGTACACTGAACACGAAAATGAGATGCGAGCAAAATGCATTCCATAGTTCATGCCAATCGTATTGGACAGACACGCATTGTATGTGCATGAAATAGCAGATTTACCAGGGGGTAAGACTATATATAGCTACATACATTAGCTGTTGTTGCTAGCTAAATGCAAACTATAGGCAGATATTGTTTGGTCGCGCCAAGGCCTCTTGTCCCTTGTCAGTGATAAGAATGCGCTAGCCGCTGGCCTGCAAAAGAAAGCCACCCGACAAAGTAGGCCACTCTCTGGGTACGTAGCGCCTTTCAACCAACACCTGTTTTGGCCACACATGCCTTAACTCGGAGATAAGGCCGAAACCGACCTTACAGCTGCACAAATCTCTCGGAATAAGTCCGAAACCGACCTTAAAGCGGGAGAAATCGCTTGGACACCATATATATATTGAGTTTAAAATCGGGACAAGTCGATTTGGCCCGACTTATCTCTAGTTTTGCCTTGTCAATGAATGGATGCCTTATTGCGGGGTACCCACTGCAACCCAGTAACCCAGTAGCCCGGGCTGCTCCTCGTCTCCGATTCTGTCTGCTGTCTGTGTTGTCCCGTCCCTTCAAAAGTGTGTTATTGGAAGTGAGGTAGATAAATTCGCCTACGCGAGAGCGACGCCAGGCAAGGCGCGCTCCCAGACGTTCGGACGGGGCAGCGGCCAAGCCGTCCAAGCCGAGGACGTCGATGGTGCCGGAAAACGAACAGCTGCTGCCACGGGCTAAGGTTTCGCCGAAGAGTGCCGTCCAGCTCTCGGAGTGTGACCCCCAACAGGTGAGCGGGGTATATAAGCAGCACCCAGCGGTCAGGTATAGTACGGGGGGGTTGGACTGTGCCCCAGAGTTCTTGGTTGGTATATTCATACCGGTACGTGTTTACCGGGTAAATATGCGTATGAGAGTAGACATTTATCATTAGTTTTCTTTGTAAGGGCACGGCGAAATAAAACAGCGGGAAACAAGTATCGACATAATATGAAACGAGTATGTACGAAGGTCATGGCAAAAAAAAAATCGATCGATGGCTGGTGTTGTAGTAGCGCTCCTGTAAGATAAGCATGTTCGACACGTGCCTCCTCTCGCCAGATAGCAGGTTGATAACCTGGCATTATGGCGTGTCACATTATACGTACGTACCTGGTACGTCCTTAACAAAAAATATAGAAAGACACTGCTGTAGCTGTGAGATCGAAAAGCTATTACTAGTTGGACCTCCTGCTTGCAAGCTGCGTGTTACATGCACAGTAATGTATCAACTATACGTAAGCTATGACACGAACACGTATATGTTGTATTCGTGCATGCCGGAATGTTCCATGGGTTATATTTTGCCGGGGCCAGGGAGCATGTTTC
Source organism: Saccharina japonica (assembly GCA_008828725.1). Lineage (NCBI taxonomy): Eukaryota > Phaeophyceae > Laminariales > Laminariaceae > Saccharina > Saccharina japonica. Next base: position 24,551 of record MEHQ01001793.1, read on the forward strand.
GGGTAGGGTACGGGAATAGTAAGGTATCAGGGGCCCTGCTAAAGATACCCGCTCCCCGGGTCGGTATATATCTGAACCCAGTGCAAAGAGCACAATGCAGACGGGTGTATTACTTCAATAACCGAGTATAATACGTACCAGGTACTGTTAATATGAGGACCGGGTAGCTTCCCTGTGTTGTTTTCTAAAGGTACCCACCAACCCCTGTATGATTCTGAACTTTTGGCTACCCAACGGTCGGGTATATTACCTACTGTAGATTCCGGGGTATATATAGTACTATCTACGGGCGAGTATGATATTAACCCTTTTAATGCTGCAAAAAGAATCCCGCATTAGTTCCAGGTATTGTAGTTGATCCCCAAATACCTGTGTGTAGTTCTCAAAGGGGGTTTACGGTTGACGGGAGTATTGTTTATTTAGCCCCTTTGGAGTCTTCAGGGATACATATAACCGTAAACTAGCGGAGGGGTTTCTAAACCTTTTTAGCACTGCAAAGTACGAGGTAAACTATATCCCGTGTTGGCAGTGCGAAACAAAAAAAACATCCCGCACTTCTTCCTTCCTACAGTACGTAGCAGTCTGTCTTCCAACAAAACTTCGTAGGATACGTATCCCCTTTAGCCATGCAAAACTTATCTTGAACTGATTCCAACTATATATACATATGTTTTCCCAAAAAAACATGGGTGCACGTTTTCGGGGGGGTTACCGGTTACCGGGGGGTAATTGTTTGGCGAAACCCCTTTGGGAGATCAGGAGGGAAACAAAGTGTCGAAAAGTAATGTTACATCTGCATGACGGTTACAGCACCGGCCACACGACGCAGCCTATGGTAGGTTGCTGGGGTATGTAGGGGGTATGTGCCAAGCGCCAGTTTATCACAGGGAGTATACACACCTCGGACTGATAGGTGATGATGTATCTATCTATCTACAGCAGCAGATCATCAAGTGTATCACCTGCCTGTCTATGTGAGAGGCTGTACAGGGTCTGCATAGTCGTCCAGATCCAACCCAGGAAACGTGTGCGACGTGTAAATATCGGCAGATTTTCACGGGTCCCACCCGGCAGCCTGAACTATTATTGCTGCTGTAGATCATCATATCATATCATATTATACAAGAGCGGGAATATGTGTGCCTTGAAATAGATGCTGCTGCAGATAGACGATGAAGTGAGAATCGATGATCTCTGCCCGAGGTGTGGAGTTATACGACAGGCGCGCAGGCAGGCGCGTGCTGCGATAGAGGTGACACTTTTTGGCCGAAACATTGTCTGACTGACTACAACGGACTATTACTGACTATTACTGACTATTACTGACTAGTATTGACTATTACTGATTGTTACTGACTATTACTGACTACCACTACTCGTAACTATTACCGACTATTACTGACTACTACTGACTATTACTGACTGTGACCGACTATCACTGACTATTACTGATCATTCCTGACTACTACCGACTATTTCTGACTATTACTGACTATTTACTGGCTATTAATGACTACTACTGACTATTACTGACTATTTCGGACTATTACTGACTATAACTGACTATTGGTGATAATTACTGACTATTACGGACTATAGGTATTTGAGGAACTGCTGTACCCGGGGTTCCATTTATGTTGCACAGCAGTAGTGTTTCGTTAATCACGTATTATACTGTTGTAACATTGCGTCGTAGGTTAAATCGTATATAGTTTGGGATCAATGAGGCCTCCTGCTGCGATCAGCCGGAGACGCTCACCCAGGGTTACTACTCCCGCGTTGATTGTCTAGCAATCAACGCGGCACCTCGTCGCAGAGAGTAGGTACCCCGGTAAAATAAACAGTACCAAAACTGATGTCGTTGTCGACGGTACAACCTCGCTACCAACGATGGGCGGGCGGGATGGTCTGTTTTTTTCCTAGCCTTTATACTTTGTCGTGCTGTTGTAGAGCTGCGATATCGCTCACCGAGTGATACTCAATCACTGTCTCCCAGTACAACAAGGAGGCTTTTCTGAAAAGGGGATCTGCCCTGCGGGCTTCGCCTCTTTTCTGTGTCAGATTACTATTGTAACATTGCGTCGTAGGTTAAATCGTATATAGTTTGGGATCAATGAGGCCTCTCTGCTGCGGCATGAGATCACACCCATACTTGTTGACCTTTCTCTTATCTCAATGACGTCGCTCGTTGGACTCTTATCCTTTCTGCGGGTTCTTTCTCTTCCTTATAGTCCCCAAACTTCTAGCCTAGCTGCATATGGGTTCTGCTACCGTTGGTTGTCCCGTGGGAAAGTCGTGTACGAGTTTTCGAACCCCTCCGACAGTGCTATGGCGCCTAGGTATGCCATTGGAGTGTGAGCTCCCCGGGAACGCGTCTAGTCGGTGTGGAGCCTTTCGGGGCGTGTCTTCGTGCGGTTCTTCCGGAACTAACATACGCTCACTTCGTCCTTGAAGGGTGACAGTCGCGGAGCTTTTATGTGGGTGGTTTCACAATACTACCTTTTCCCAGATACCGCAGCCCGCAACCTACCGCCGTTACCGTTCGCTTTCGCCTAACGGATCGTCCATAACGTCTGCCACAGTCGGCATGTTCTCTACGTTTCGCTTGGTCCTCGCCCCCCCATCCCATTCGTTCCTCGACGTTCAGAAGTGGGGAAGATGGGAACGAAATCCTACTTCTCGGTGCCTCCGCGTTAGGGTCACGTGCCATACGTTGGCGGACCTCTACCACACTTGATACGACACGGTGTACAAATGTATTTTCTATTGCAAGGAATTACGGGCACCCGAGTTGAACGGTGCACTACTCGATACATGTGTCGTTATTTACTTGAAGCTAACGTAGTTACGATGCGACTGTGACCAGACGAACCCGCCGAGAGACAAGGCGGGCGTGAGGGCAATCAATTGCAACGACACTTCGAATTGACGGTCTATCAGTAGCATGTATACATTTTCCGTACAGTTTCTACCACGTGGGTACATATAATACGTGAAACGGTTGTCGATTATATGTGAGATAGACTTGATTGGTCAACATAAGTGTCATGGGTGCAAAGGATACTGGTTCGTGTTGGCGGAACGTGCGCTTGCTGTTTGTCTGCGCGTGTCTCAACTTGTTTGCGTATGCGCTCGAGAGCTCGCCTGTATACGGCATGTACTTGGTATATATATTGTTTTGCCACTACATACCGGTATATATATATCCGAACTGTATATATAAAAGTGGGATTACGTCTCGCCGCTCGCCCGTCTCGTTATAACAGTCGTCACGTGCGTGCCCCGTGCCCGTTCCCCCCTTGTATTAAAGCCATCGCCTTACGCTCCCGCTGTCCCCGTTACCGTTGCCCACCGCCGCTTGTCGTAGCGTGAACGCTGGCAAACTTTTAGCCCCGACTCGGCTGTGGTGTCCCGCACAGATCGCTATGCATAGCCCAGCCCTCTGTTACTCCTGCGCTACCGTCCGTCAAGTGTGGCATCCCCGTACCTATTTTTAGCGACCGGCGGCGGCGATCCTAACGTCTACCGTACGCCCCGCTTACATGTACGTGTCGTGCGATTGGGAGTCAGCCGCCATGCTACTCCCCCTACGTCATGTGTGACTGCCCTCCGGTGTCGTAGCACTCTAACCTCTCCTGCGCTGAGAGGTCGCCGCCCCCTAGTATTGTCGTCGTCCACGCTCTCGTGACTACCCCGGCCGAGAACGCGCCTCCCTGTCCTCGCTCTCCCGAACCGTCATACGAGACTCGAAACCCCACGTCGTTTATATGCAGGCATTGTTTCCCTCTACGGTACCCTTCCTATTGTTCTTCGCGGTTCTCACGCCTCTCTGTACAACCTCCGGTCGAAGGGCGCCGATGGCCGCCGCCTTGCGAAGAACAGCGAGCTTGCCCCATACGCATATATGGCACGTGCATGCCCCGTGCGGGTGGAACAGGTCCGGTTCCGCGCGGAGACAGTGCTGGCTCCCATCGTTACCCATGGGTCCCCCAGCGTGTTGGGCTTCTATCGCTGTGTCATGGCGTGCTGTGCCGCCCACTATGCAAGAACGGCAATACCTAAAATAAACCGACAGCGATACAACTGCCAGATACGGCTGAGCGTATGTTGAACCCGTCGCGTATACTTGTCGGGGTTCTGGTGGCTTGTATCAGCACGGTTTCGTTCGTCGGTTCCTCAATTTGTGGCTTCTAGCCGGGACAACCGTTTTCGCTATGTATCTACCTACACCGTCGTGTACACAAGAACCTTGGCATAAAATCGATACTTCGTGTAGGACGGTCTGGGGGTGCACCCTGTGCGGTCGCCCGTGCCGGTCGGGGATTAAACCCTGCTTGCCCGCAGTGGTCGTACTGCCACACCGTGTGCTCGCGCGTGTCGGCGATTTAACCCTGTTTTCGTGATCGGGCGGCTATGCCCGCCACCGCCACCACACCGATCTGGGGGGTAACCCTGGAACGATCGAGTGTAACCGTCGGGGTGGCATCCTATCATAGGCTGCCGTGTTATCGTTCGCAAGTCGGGGATGTAACCCTATGTGCTCGCTCGTGCGCTTTGTGGGTTGAACCCTGCGTGCTTGCTGTGGCCGTAGTGCCAGACAGCCGTTAACGCAACGATAGACAGGGCCGGGGGCGAAACTCTTGTAAGTCCGTACGTCTTCGGCGGGGTCAACTCCCATATCGTTTCGTATTATTGCATTGTCGATGTGATCCAATCGGCGAGGGTATTCACCTAATATGTGCTACTTACTGTGTCTACTCCCTACTACATACCGGCCATCAGGGGATTCAACCCGTTGCACTCGACCGTGTTCGTCGGGGATTAAACCCTGCTTGCTTGCTGTGGCGGTACTGCCGAGCAGCCGTCGCTCGTTTGTCCCGTCGGGGGTTAAACCCCGCGGGCGCGGTTAGGCCGTCACGCCCGGCCGCCGCTATCGAATTCGCCGGGGGTGTATGATAGCCCTTACATCGTCATGTATACGCGTCGAGCCTGGTATCTTATGTATACTGCTGTAAGTCTGCTATTCGTAGTACTGTATATACTACCGCATACCAGGTATGCCATAAATAGTGGGCGCTGACCACAAACCTCTCAGCAGAGAACCTTCACGTAGTGGTACTGCTGTACTGCAGTATCACGTAATGTACATACTACAGTAGGCCATGGGGTTGCTCATCGGGCTAAGCCTACGTATTTATCAAAAGTCAATTTTAACTTGCTATTAATCATGTTCTATAGTATGTATTTCCTATACTAGAATGAAGATAACCAAGCGAATAGCCTCAGAAGGTTGTAAGTATGTCTATATACTCCGAACGCAGCATGCTGATACTCGTACCATACTGCTGCACGCTCTTCCTGTCAGGCGGTTGATTCCGTCGCAGTTTTCTTGTCTTTGGTCGATACGACATCATACAGCAGCAGTGGTCCCTCTATACGAGTACGTAGTGCCGGTATGCGCCAGTCAAAGCCAACAATACCGGCAATATACCGGCAACCGGCACTACTCCGCACACTGCCACACTGGTCAACCCCATCTGTGCCAAGTGTTTCCACGTGCACTATAGCGGGAAACCGGCACTATAAAGGGACCAGTGCTGTATACACTGTACAGTGCTTAGGCCCCAAGAGGGGTAGTACTGCTCGTACGACAGTATGATAGTAGCATTGCTGGCAATTACTCACAGGGGGGGGGGCACACCCTGGGCACTATCTGTGCATACCTGTAGACTTGCATTGTTTGTGCCTTCAATCGATTTTGGAACCTGGTTATTCGTTGGAATTGTACGGACCATGTCAATTTTGGAGGCTGTTTACTTTCTACTACAGTAGGAATTGTAGGGATACATCAATTCGGAGACTGCCTATTCGATTGGAATGGTAATTTTCCCGCATGTACATACGAAGTATTAATTTTAATGCAATAACAAAACGAAACTGTTTAGCGGTTGATTTTCGGATGTTGTCCACAAATTGGAATTGTCGCAACAATCGATATCAGACGTTGTCTATCAATTGGGGATTCGAACTGTCCGTACAACTAATGTCGGGGGTTTTCCAACCCTTCACCTACATAGGTCCCTGCGAGCGCGCTTCTCGTTTTGTTTTTGTCGTTGTGTTGTCCCTGAAAGCTCAAAACTGTATTTTTTGGTGGTTGTATATACCTGGACCCCAAAAGGTTGATAAGGCAATAACCCCAAACCCCGCTCTCCTACTTCGTACGGTGCATACATCACCCCGGCCTGCTACATGCCGTCTTTTGTTTGATATACCACATGAAACCCCCCGACCCCGCCCCGCACTTGTATACGCCATTATTTGTATCAACCGTATAAATTAAACGCCCTTCTATGTACCGCCTTCTGTTTGATCAACCGCATCAAACCCGCCAACCCCGCCCTGCTACGCACCACGTTTTGTTTGGTCAAACCTTGTTCTGCCAGGAGGCTGTGCGGCGAGATGCTGGCGTTGTCGGGGGCGGAGGTGCTGACGTTGGCGGGGCCTGGGGTCAGCTGCGGGGGACGTTCGCGACGGGCGTGAAGTCGGGGTCGCGGTTTGGTCCGCGGTCGGGATCGGGGCTGAGAGTCGCGTTTGGTTCGGGAGTGGTGTCTGTGCGCGGCGCCTCTGGGGCTCGATCGGGCTCGCGGCAGCCGCGAGTGCCCGGAACGGTCAGCGGTGGTGGTGTCAGCGGCGGCGGTGGTGGTAGTGGTGGTGGTTGTGGTGGTGGCGGTGGTGGCGGTGGTGGCGGTGGTGTGGCGACGAGCCCGTCGGGGGAGGGGGGCGGGGCGACTGCAGGGCAGGCCCGTGACAAGGACGAGAAGGACCGCCACCTCCAGACCTTGGCGGTGGTGTTGCCGAGGTGAGTGCCAGTAGACAAACAATAGGTGGACAGTAGGCAAACAGTACATGGGAAGTAGGCAGGTGGTAAGCAGACAGTAAGTATGCAGTAGGCAAAAAGTAGGCAGATAAACAGTATTAGGCGGACAGTGGGTAGACAGTAGGCAGAACGCAGATAGGCAATGGGTAGGCAATAGGTCGGATTTAGGCAGACAAAAGGAAGTTAAAGGCACGGTAAAAAGCAACATCATAGGCAGGTAAGCAGGCGGTAGGAAAACGCTTTATTTCCCATCCCGTTTAATATGTTCGCCCTTATTTTTTCACTCCTTTCTAGTCGTCGCTCAGATCCGGGGTTACACAGCAGGCGCTTCTCTCCTCTCTCCACTTACTGTTCGTGCCTGTGAATAGCATCTCTATCGCGATAATGCTTCAGCCCTTTATCCCCTTGTCGACTTGCGTCGAATTGCGTCTACCCACGCTAGGCGCTCTCAGCAGTTGATTGCTTTAAAAACAAAAGTTTTGCAGACAACTTCACAGTCTCACCACGGTGGGACTCGTATTCCAGGACCAATGCTAGTGACGTTCGAGGGTAGCCACTTGACCACCGGGGCGACTGTAGGCAGACAACAGGGAAGCAGGCATGCAGTAGGTAGACAATAGGTTTTCGGGTTTTGCTACGCACGTACATGGTTTGCTTGTGCGCTTGGAGGTTATAGTGCTGCCTTTACTACGCTAACCGATCAGCCAATCAACGCACCAATCAATCGATGCATTAATCAACCGCCCGATGGCCGGATCGAATATCCACCTCCTGCTCCCTGCAATTATCAGGCAAGCCCAGGCTTCTTTCGCGAAGTGCAACGAGTCCGAAGAAGTTCTTGAGAGCGCTGAGCAACTGAGGCGTGATCTTAAGGCAAGAATGTTGTTGCGGCTGCTGTTTATTATTGCATACCCTTGTTTTTGAACTTTTATTTTCTGTTCATGGACCGTTTTATTTGTCGAGCGGGCTTCTCTTCTTTCTACCCCCCGACGGCGCTTCGCGCTTGGTGCAAACAATACTTGCCTGGTCGGTGAAAACCAGCCATGCTCCGTCCCGGCATTGTAGGGCTGCGAGGGTCTATTATGGTCATTCTACTACGGCCATGCATTCATATCTAGTACCCCCCCCCCCCAAAAAAAAACAAAAAAAACAAAAAAAAGGTAGGCTGGCATAAGGTAGTCGATACAGATTTGGAAGGAAACACGAGTAAACCGAGAAGAGATACTGTCCATTGAGCAGTGTTGGGCGTACAGTACATAATTAAATGAAAGGTAGAAATAAGGTAAAGGCTAGCGTAAAAACAACGGTGGGAGGAGAGGAACGTACAGCGACGTGCTGGAGGTTAAGAGAAGAGATAGGTATGAAAAAGTATTCACACCACTCAATGGAGTACGCGAAACAAAATGGAACTGCAACTTCGTGTAGGGGATCTGGACCTGCCAGAAAAAAGACAGAGGTATACTAGTAGCTGGGAGGAGAAGGAATAAGATGCACAGATATGCCCCTTGTGGCAAAGCAAAATAGAGTAGAACTCACGTAGTGGAATGATGTGAAATAACAAGGAGGAACGGGATGTGTTAGAGGAGGAGATGAGAAAAATAGACGAGTGTGACATGGAGCAGTTTAGTACACTAAATAGTAGCGAGAAAACAATCGCTATCTTAGGAGATAGATGGTGGCCACAGGCGGCGAAACAGGAAGGGGATAAGATTAGCTAAACGTTTATTTGTAATATATGGAAACAACGTAATGAGCGCCCAAGTGTTGGAGGTG
>MEHQ01000758.1:0-32211 GCA_008828725.1 Saccharina japonica
TGCACAGCTTCCCGAAACAATAGCTGTATGCAGGCAGCTAGCTGCACAGCTTCCCGAAACAGTAGCTGTCTGTAGACAGCTAGCTGCGCAGCTTCTCGGAACACTAGCTGTCTGTAGACAGCTAGCTGCGCAGCTTCTCGGAACACTAGCTGTCTGTAGACAGCTAGCTGCAGAGCTTCTCGGAACCATAGCGGTCTGCAGACAGCTAGTAATAGCTGTGTAACTTCTCGTAACAATAGCTGGCTGCCGACAGCTGTCTCAGCTTCTCGGAACCCTACGAGTAGCTTCTCTGCACTGGTCTGCAGCTTGTTTGGATGGGATCGTTGATCTGACCGCTACGGATTCAGAAACAGCTACACTACCACACATATGCGGCCTAATGGGAAAGTCGCGGGGTGAGCTGCGGCGTTGAATGGTGTTTGTTTGCTTGTTATTATTGTTATTTTTTCTGGGTGGCCCTTGCAGAATACCCTGGCACACTCGCGTGGAAACTCCTGTTTGAATCGTAGTAGTAACTTTGGTTTGGTGCGATCAGTCAGTCAATAATATCCGCGCCCGTCAAGTACTCGTTATGTTTGTCGTAGATCATGTCAGTGCGTTTCTCGGTTGCCTTGTCCTCCCCCTCCCCGATGAATCTGTCTCCCACGCATGTGTGTCTCCCACGCATGTGTGCATTCGATCTTGGGTAGATGGAGATTCTCCATCAGATAGTAATGAGCTTCGTCCTACACAAAAAAAAAAAGCGGAAAACGATGCTCCAAGTACACGTAAAGAGGTTCACGCACCCTCCTTGCGCGGCTTCTCGAAACTATAACTTAACAGCTGTATGTAGGTATATAGCTGATATGTAGACAGCTAGCTGCGCAGCCTTTTGAAACAAGACAGCTAGCTGCGCAGCTTTTCCAAACAACACGTAGCTCTCTGTAGTTAGCTAGCTGCGCAGCTTCTCAAAACAATAGCTGTCTGCAGGCAGCTAGCTGCGCAGCTTCTCAAAACAATAGCTGTCTGTAGGTAGCTAGCTGCGTAGCCTTTTGAAACAATAGCTGTCTGTAGGCAGCTAGCTGCGCAGCCCTTTGAAACAATAGCTGTCTGCAGGCAGCTAGCTGCGTAGCTTCTCGAAACAATAGCTGTCTTTAGACAGCTAGCTGCGTAGCTTCTCGAAACAATAGCTGTCTGCAGACAGCTAGCTGCGTAGCTTTTTGAAACAATAGCTGTCTGCAGGCAGCTAGCTGCACAGATTTTTGAAACAGTAGCTGTCTGCAGACAGCTAGCTGCGCATCTTCCAGAAACAGTAGTGGTCTGCAGGCAGCTAGCTGCGCACCTTCTCGAAACAGTAGCGGTCTGCAGGCAGCTAGCTGCACAGTTTCTCGGAAGAGTAGCTGTCTACAGGCAGCTAGCTGCGTAGCTTTTTGAAACAATAGCTGTCTGCAGGCAGCTAGCTGCACAGCTTCCCGAAACACTAGTTGTCTGCCAGACAGCTGACCGCTATCTCAAAACAATAGCTGTCTGTGGACAGCTAACTGCGCAGCGTGGCCCCGCCCTGGCATGGTTCGGGGTACCACTGTGAATAGTACGTATATAATACCAGGTATGTGCATGTGGCTCTCTCTGTATATGCGTGTATGTACGTGTAAATTAAAAAAGCCTTCTGTTGTTTGTTGTTTGCTGCTGCTGCTGTTCGTCATTGTACGCACCTGCCACTCCAGGTGTTCTTCGATACAGTATCACTTACCATCAATATGTTTTTATTACGAGTATATATGACTAATACATACATACTCGTACGGTACGAATGAAAATTTGTTGTCGAAATTCATCAGTACAGGACATGATAAGAACCCAGCCTAATATTTCCAAGGAAATAAGAAATTCGGGAACCGTTCTATGAAGTTAGTGTAGGACGCACCCTCTGGAAAAAAAAACAGAAACCCAGCCTGGGTTATATTTATTGTTTCTCATTATAGATGTCCTGTATTACTGTACACCCCTTGGCAGTAAATTCGCTTTTGTTCGCCCTAATTAAGCTTATTTTTAGTATTCCTACCTCTATTCTTCGCCGTTACGGGAATTGCGCGAAGCCGCAGACGGGCGTCAGCCCGCCGCGGCGAAGCCCCCCTTGTAGTACTGTACAAATATAGTACAGGCTTAACTCTGTCAGACAATGTGCAGCGGTATTTCAATCACACCGTCCACATACAAACGGTTACAAAGCAGAATCCAATGACATAAAACACGGAAGGTGCTATCAACCAGACCTGAATACTGCAGATTTGTATGCCGGTACGTTGGATCGGTTAGACATTACATAAATAATGGTACATCATTCCGAGCACTCCTTTCATTTCTCAGCGGTCTTGGAATCGCTGTCATCTACCAGGTATCATTTAAGCGGAGTTCCGTCAGCCGCAAAACCCTTGGAATACCACCAGATACCAGGTACAAACCAAAACGAGAACCAAAACGAGAGGTCATATTATATGTATATATACTCGTATATGCCAATGGAACAAGAAAGAGAGAACGCACTCACGCACGCACGCACGCACACAGAAAACAGAAAACCCATCGTGCGAAAGTGTAGGCACGAATCAAGGGAAATTCAGACAAACGAGGAACCCTCCGTTCTCGTACCTGTGCTACCCTGGGCTCGTTTCGTACGATTTAGTCCCGAAATGTAAGGACCGTCCAGATATATTGACCAATAAACGGTCCTATAGTTTCGGACACGGTGATATCAGCCTACTGGTTACAGCAGTACTGAGGTAGTCGGACCAGCTAATTCGGTACCATCCTTAACTCAGAGCCCCTCCCGCAGCATATGGGCGTGCTAGGGTTGTTATCTTTGCTTGTGACGCCTGTGAACTACTGCTGTGTCAATCACCCCAAGAAGGTCTTCGCTCGTTCTTGACCTGCTGCCAAGCAATTTATTACGCCAAAGACGAGCTGTCTCTTCGCGACGAAAACTCGAACACTCTGCTACACGTATATGATACGAGTGTGACAACCGGTAGTAGCTTGTCTCGGGCTGACGAGAAGAAAGAGCGGTGGGATATAGATCCCATGTTGCCCGACAGTAGACTAACACACTAAAACCTCAATTACAGCGTAGCGGTCATCACATCCCATCCCACCAAGCTGATACGATTGCCACTTGACACAAAAAGGGAGACGAATTCGCGATGAAAATTGTAATCCAAACGAAATACCTTACACTGCCTCAACTTTTTGACCGGGTAAACGTCCCAGGCAAAAATCAATGCTGCACTAACCTGGAAAGTAGAGCTCAAGACCGGGACCAGCCTGAAGCTTTAGGCGCTACAGCAGTACATGGATGTAGGTACAGCAGTGGGTATGCTCAGTTTTCCCAGTGACTATAGTCACTGGGCTGGTCACTGGGCTCTGTAAAACCACGCCTCTCAAAAGAATGTGAACTCCCTGAGCACGGGTTTGCTTGCCAGCTGCCAGCTCTCCAAGCACCCCGGACAGGTGCAGACACGCCAACACCCTGGTCCCGGTCTTGTCGTCTGCCCCGCCAGGTTAGTGCGTCGTTGGGTTTGGCCTGCGCAGACTTTCAAGAAAGGGAGGGCGGATGCATTTTGGTTTCGGCAGGACGGCTGTCTATTTTCGTCGTGACTTCTCTTATCCCAAGGGTACGCGCGGTAAAGGTCGGGACGGGAAAATGTGGTCGGGACGGTACGGTACAGGAATGGGAAACCGTCAGATTTTTCGTTCTCGACCGCGATTTCCCGACCGGTACCATCGTCAGTTTATTTTCCCGGGCTATACCGTCCCGTGGTAATGGCCGTGTTCCCGTTCCCGACTGTTTCCCATCCCACTGTCTGCCCATTCCCGACTGTTCCCGTCCCGCTGTCCGCCCAGTCCCGACTATTCCCATCCCACTGTCATATAAGTGATTCCCGTCCCGTCCCGACCATGGGGCACAGCTTCTCCCATCCCGCATCTCACTCTTGGTGCAGATATTCCCATTCCATTTGCCGCCGGTTTTTTCGTTTTCCCATCGCATGACCATGGATGGATGCAAGTGCGTATACTGCTTCCTGTAGACTGGAGGAGACTGCAGATATTCGTGCGTCTACGATTAGTTTATATTTCCGAACTATAAACAAATCGTATACGCGCGAATATATATTTCCTTTTTTCTTTTTTTTCCCTCTCGTTTTTTTTAATTTAAACACGATCCAACTCACACTTCGCTATTATTGGAAATAATGAAATAATGGTACGACGTATCCTTATTATTTAATACGCTTCGGTGGTGGCGCCGGTGATGATGATGTCGTTTGGGATCTTCAGGACTATGCCGGTTTCGGTATGCCCCGCGGGAGACCGGCTCTACCGCGCGCCACCCGACCCCGATCGGCACCGCACCACCGCCCCGGCCGCCCCACGCGTCGGCCCTCGGTGACCCCGGCGAGAGAACGGGCCCCGGTGCCGACGTCGGCCAGAGGGGATCGGGGGAAGGCGGCCTCCCAGGGACGGCTCGCTCCGTCCCCTGGAACGGGGCGGATCCGCGGGAGGGGAGGGGTTCCCAGCGTATTCGGAGGGCTTTGCGGGCCGGGTTCAAAATCCACACTAATTTCAAGATAAACAAATCTCCATACTAAAATAAAGTCATCCATACTAAAGTCAAGTAATTTTTTTTCAAAGAGTCCCCCAGATGTGAAAATATGGATCTCCAGAACTTCGGTCAGAATCGAAATCGGCCCGTAACTTCGCGACTTAGCGGCTTTTACACTAATTTCAAGATAAAAAAGCCCAGACGTAAAAAAATCGACCAAAAAAAAAAAAAAAAAGGCCACTGCTGCTGTACGTACAAGGGCTGTGCATCCATGCCGGCGTTTTGTTTACACTGCTGTACGTATAGTTATAGCGCGCAGAGGGGCGTACAAGGGCTGCGCACCCATGCCGGCGTTTTGTTTACACTGCTGTACGTACAAGGGCTGTGCATCCATGCCGGCGTTTTGTTTACACTGCCGTACGTATAGTTATAGCGCGCAGAGGGGCGTACAAGGGCTGCGCACCCATGCCGGCGTTTTGTTTACACTGCTGTACGTACAAGGGCTGTGCATCCATGCCGGCGTTTTGTTTACACTGCTGTACGTACAAGGGCTGCGCATCCATGCCGGCGTTTTGTTTGTGTCCGCTGTACGTACGTAGGAGTCGTACTGCTGGTCCATGGACTGCTGCTGCTGTTGTTGTTATTGCTGCTGTAGATGGGTTATATAAGGACTGGTGCTGCTGAATACTGATTTCACTCTGCTGTTGTTGTAGATTGTGGATGGATGGGTGGATCGGTTGGTGCGTGTGTGTGTCGATCGGTTGGTGCGCACGTAGTACGTGGTTGGGTGGGTGGGTCGGTGGTTGGGTGGGTGATCCATGGGTGTGAGTGATGTGAGTGGATGTTGGTAAGTACGTGAGAGTGGGTGGGTGGTTGGGTGGGTGTGGGTGGGTGGGTGTCGGTGGGTCGGTTGATACGTGGTTGACTGCGTGTGTGGATCGTGACCCACAGTTCTTATTTTGTATTTTTGTTTCTGTCCGCTTTATACCGGCCCCGCCCTGGCATGGTTCGGGGTACCACTAGTGATATAATAAATCGGTCGATGGTTTAAGCTTGCGTTTCCTTTGATGTCTCTGGTGCAGATTCGTCCCAAGTGGGTGTGTGTGGGCATTGTGGAAAGGGGAAAAGCGGGGGGTGGTCGTAACAATACTACTGACGTGGCTTTTGTCCCTGGAACCTTTTCGTTTTTTTTGTCTGGAATTGTCTTATTCGGGAGGGGTGAGTCGGGTTTTGAACACCATGCTATCGGTTCGTTCATAAGGAGGCCAACAAATCGTTCGGGTAAAACATTCGCACCAGCTATACACTTCCTGTCGAGAGAGGCGATAATACGATAATAACAACCTGTCTGTGCTCCGGACTCGATACTCGGAGTATGCCAAGTATAATATTCAAAATGCAAACAAAGCGTGATGTTATGTACCATGTACGTATAATGCCATTATTTTTTGTTTTGTTCCTGTTTTACATTCTCGCGAATGTTATACTCGTCTATATCGTAGCATATCAATACGTCGAAGTCACAAGTCGGTAGTATTACTAGTGTCGATAAAAGCTACGAGGAGTACTCGTACTCGAAGAAGACTTTTGATTATATTTCGCTCTTCTCAGCCGTTGTCTCCAGCTTGTGTTCCCGACCGTGCTCCCAACCATTCCCGACTGCGTTTCCCGACCGTATCCCCGACCGTATTCCCGACCGTATTCCCGACCTATTCCCGACCCGTTCACCGATCATTTTCCGTACCGCCGAAAAATGGTTCCGGTACCGTACCGTACCGCCAAAAATCGGTTCCCGTCCCGTCCCGTACAGCCAAATAATCGTGTCTTCCCGTCCAATCCCGTCAACCAAATGATTTCCCACCTTCCCGTCCCATTCCCGTCCCACGGTAAACAGACGGGAACATTTCCCCATACCGCCCCTCGGGAAGACCCGAACAAAAAAAAGCCTGCAGCGGGCAAAACGGTCCCATCCCGTACCGCGCGGTGCCTTCGGCACCGCGCGTACCCTTGTCTTATCCTTTCCTTCTCGTATGATACGACTGTTAATAGCACGAGAATACAAACCGCGTGCAGTGCAGAGCAGACTGCACGCCGATCCCAGTGACGTGTCGTAGGAGAGTCCCTGGAGTACCAAGAGCTGAAATGACTGAGTACTTGCGAGTAGCTGCAGAGTACTACTGCTGGAGTACCAAAACAAATATGAAGAACTACTGATTACTCGCGTGTACCTGGAGTACAAACTAAAACGTACTGGAATGACGAAGGAGGCTCCGATCCTATACCGGGGGGACTTTTTATACGGCATTAAATCATTGCGATATTTTCCTAGGGGGGAGTTCATTTAATTTAGTTTGAGAGTTGGGTTAGAGTTGGGTTAGGGTTAGGGTTAGGGTTAGGTTTTCACGTCGACTCGCGAGTTTTTGTCCGAACATTTAAGGACGGTATTGGTGTTTATTGATTATCTTTCGAATTGCATGTCATTATCGTTTTTCTGGGTATTGGGAGGGAGAAATCCCCCTAGCCAGATACACCCATCGCAGCCACCTGCGAGCTCCTGCGTACCTCGCCCATACTTTATAACGCCTCTCTCTCCCTACTATAATACCAGCCGGGTTCCTAACTACTACCGTCTACCTGGTACAGTTGTCTCGGATTACCAAGCATCCGAATGGTACCATACCATTCGACTCCTCCAATCTAACTGAAAACAAAATTCAAGAAAAACGATAAATGAAAAAAATAAGAATGGAACTCCGGCTTCCTACAATGGCTCCCCCCCCCCTCCCCGTCGAAAGAAAAAAGTTGGGAGGCGGGCGGGTGGGAGGAAGAGGCCAAGACTTCTGGCTTGGTCGACCAATCCAGCAACTACCTAAATCTGTTCACTTTTTCAGCAAGAACCTCGCTCTCGGCGTGGACTTGCTTAGCCTATCCGTGGGTTCTGGTCCGAGAGTGAACGCGTGTTCTCGTATTTCCAGGCCACACAATCTGACCCCAATCCCCCATAAAACAAGCCTAATTCTCTTGTACAAATAAACCGCGCTTTCCCGAAACTACATCTCCGGAGACCGTTACTCCGTTTACGGGAAACCTATACTTATTACGAGTAGCAATAACATCTTACAATTCCGGACAAGAATTATAGTGCTGTTACCCCTTTGTCCAGAAATATGTTTGAGCATTATTATGAGTATTGAATGTTTCATACATTTGCGGACAGTGTGTGGCATTTTATGTGTGCAATCTCAAGGAAAACCGTCCTGCTTGCTACGAGTACGGGGTTTGCTCGCAGCTGCAGGTAACCGCAAGGGCTCGAATCCACAGAGGCAACGGTACTGCCGCTGTGTATGTAGTCTGGTTCTGGGGTTGCTTTGGTGTGGATACGCGCCAGCACTCAAAAGCTTGTGCATCTGGCCTATGGGCAGATGGTGGTATGTGTAGGGACAGAGCAGCCTGCGCTGGCCTTGACTTTCGACCCTCTCACGGCGACAGAGCGCAGGGTCTCAATGACAAAACTAGGCACATACTAAAGGGGCGAAGCACCGCCACACCGCGAGGGTGATGGGCCGCCCTCTGCGGAGGCGATGGTCCGAATGGCCGACTTGCAACAGCGCTATCTATCTTCCTCACACGCCGGCACATCTGGCTTCCAGGCAGCGCCGAGACTGTCAGGCCCGGCAGCGACGAAACTGCCCCAGAAACCACCACCGCCCGTCCTTAGATGATTTTTACACAAGTCGCATGTGATTGGTCTTGTTATACAGCTTGTACAGCCTGTGACGGGTCACTCCTATTAAAAGAAATCCTTAGATAATATTGCCATACGTATAGGTGCTGTGCCAAAATAACTGAGTACTCGTGAGTACCTGGAGTATACCACCAAACGCTACATATATATTTTTTCTGGCCCTGTCGATGTGCATCGTTTGTGGGCCCCTCCTGCCAAATACCACATTGTTCGGAAATGTACAATCATTCGGGTCGTTCTACCGGTACGTGTACACCAGGTTCAGCAAACTATGGGTAACCAAATGATCCTTACATTTCCGGAAAATTTGGTATGTATCTAGCGTAGGATAGCACCGCTACGAGTACGACGAGTTCCTGGTCTACCTGACTCCCCTTCTTAGGCTCGTCCACACACGTGCTGCTAGTACCATTTTCTTTACGACTGCGGTCTCGCTTTCTTGTCTTTGTGTTTGCTTCTCGTGTATGACCCCCGCCTGGTTGTTACGGTACCTGGTACCTGGTAACACCGTGTCTTGGCGAACCCTTTTCTACAGCAGTATGGCTCACCTCGTACCAGTGCACTGCTGTACCGGTATGTGAACACGAGGACGAGTACGTACCGGTTATTATACAGTTCGTCTTCCAGCAGCCGCATGTCGTTTTGAGACCCTACGGATATTGAGAAGGGTAAAATAATGTTTCCGGTACGTGCTCGAGTGTGTTGGGGTGGAGCGGAGCCATTTTATGCATACTACAGGTTCGGCCGCGCGCGGCGCTCTTCCTTCGTTACCAATGAATTATAGTGCGGCCACGACTCCGCACGTACGTATATGAGTTGGTGCTGATATGCGCTCGTACTTTCTGCATCTACTGTTGTATCCACTACTGCACGTACGTACCTTTTCAACCGAAGATAGCCTGTATCATTACTGCTATACCAGATATGGCGGGTATGCCGTTGTTGTTGACCACATTATATACAGTAGCTCGTTGCCACGTTCTGTAGCTTGTGATCACCACCATACATTTCACAGCAGCAATACCCAGCTGCTGTTTGTAGCTGTAGTGGTGTGGTGGTAGGTGCTCCTGTTGCTGCTGGTGTTGTTGGTGGTGGTGGTGGTGGTATTAATAGTTGCTTCTACTGCTGGTGTTAATGGTGGTCATGGTGTAGGTAGTGCGCTGTTGTGGCCTTATAGTAACTTTGGCGCCGAAGTCGCACGAACGCGTTAAGCATACTCACAGTGGTTTCTGATTGTTCTGCTGCAGGTGCGGCTGCTGTAGGGCGTCATACGTATATCCAAACCGCTGTGCCTGGCGCTGGCTCCCAAGTGACCAGGGACACATTACATTTGTTTGGTCAGGACCCATTTATATCGCTACGTTTTATCTTAAGCTAATGTGTATTTTTAGATCGTGTCGTTCGTTGCAATGCTGCATATGCGACAACCTCGATCACGCCTCGTCAACCCGCGTGACCTCGCGTCCATCAGGCCTGCCGTCTCATCTTATTCGTTTCGTCGACGTGTCACACAGCTATTCTTGCTTGGCTGCCAGTCCAAGATAAACAAGACCAGTCACGCAGAGTTGAAACACTCTCCAAGTTGTGAGCGGAACCCATTTATTAGAACTGCACTTAGGGCGTGGGCCAGGACGTTTTGATCCTTCATCACAGTTTTCACGGCGCCGGACTCAGTGGTGCTCGACCGGAACATTCATACTGGGTCCCACAAGCTATTGTTCTCGCCGACAGAAGAGCCTTCTGACACACGCCCCACGATGCCGACAAAGTTGAACAGTCTTTTATGCACTCTTTCGGTGGCCAGGCATGCTCTGTATTGAAACGTCGTCGACGAGAAGGATGGAGTAAGAGCTCCCGCAAAATACCCATTATGAATACATTTGTATTGGTCGACCGCGTTCCAATGAGTAGTGAGTTCAGATGCACGTCCTAGCATATTCATCGGTTTGTATTATCATACTAGTGTTGAACGCTGAGAAGCACATCTCATCCGGTCTATACTGCTTCTGCAGAGTGGCTATCGGCATCCCGGGGGGCTTGAAGTAGTGATCGTGGAACCGCTCGTCCGAACTAAGAAATGTTGGTGAGCGATTGTTTCGGATTGGCAAGGGGGGGGCTGTTTCGTGCTTTTGGCGGACCATCTGACATAAACACGTGATAGTGTGTACATCGACCTCATATATATTTCGTTTACTCGCCTCGCCCCATATTCTCCGTTTACGTGTACTCTCGGGAATTGTCGCTTGTTTTTTATTCAGCTCGTTTTTCAAGCGGCCTTGGGCGGCAGCTCGCAGTCAGCAGCGCTCTCCGCATTTGCGGCCTGCCTCTTTGATCGCAACTTTTTTTTATCTTGTGGACACACCTTTGTCCCTTGCAGGCGCCAGAGATTCTAAGCCCACCTGTCCCCCATAGTTAACCACATGACAGGAACCGTACTTATCCTTTACCAGTTTCACTCTAACGCTGTGGTAACTTGTTCGTAGGGCACGCTACTACCGAACGATACCAGACCAAGGGCTTCCCGAATAGAGATGTCTCGCTATGTTGTACGTTCGTTCGCTCCGTGTTTTGTGTTCTAAAATCGATTGATACGTCCCAAGTCGTTAAGTGTTGGCTCACGGTTTTCGTTCGGTTCCTCCGGGTTGGATGTGTGTACGTTTAGGGACATACCGCATTCCACGTCTTCATGGATTTTTATTTTTATGTTATTTCGAATTGCTTGGGCCTGTCAGCTGATCATTTGCGTGGATCAGGGAGGTGCCAGTACTGCTACTGTGTACATGTTTTTGATCGTAACAGTCAAGCGCGACGGCGCAGGGCAACAGCGCAATTGTTCTCGGTTTTTCAGTTGCGTGAAGTTCTCAACACAGCATGCTTCCCATTGCAAGGGACGAACTAGATTGCATACTAAGTAATATGACCAACCTTGCTCCCAATTTTTGTTAACGAGCTAAAGTGGTAAGCTCCCGAGGAGGCCGCGCGAAAAAGTGTTCCCCGACGTGTTTGATTGCTTCTGCACACAATGCCTATATCCCTCCCCTTATACAATGTACACACTGTTGTCAACTTCCACGCAGCGTGCGTCGTCGTCTACGCGCTTGATTGTCGACAGCCATTCCGCAAACATAGTATAGGTAGAATACTGGTGCTCCGAACAGGACTCCATTTGCGCCTCAAGGCATGACAATTTATTTACGCCCAAATCCATGCCAATGGTGTATGTGCTCCCCATAGTACGCATATCGCCCGCTGCTCTCGTTTGTTTGACGAAGAGAATGTGGAACCTGCTGAACTGCATCTCATATACCCCTGTTGAACGCACCCCTCCCCCCATAACAGGCACACCACACAGCACTCATGGCCAACCCGCTGGCTACCAACACTGATGTTATCCTCCACTTGGTCGATTTCGTCGGCGACCAGCAATACCTGTTTTTCGCGCCTGTTTCGACTACCTGGAATAACGCATGGGGGCCGCGCCCTAAGCTCACCCGTGCCGTTACGGCCGACACGACAGTTCCACAGCTGTGGCGGAGCTTTATGAGCGGCCTAGAGCAGACGGGGGCAGTGTGCAAGGCTGCTGTGTGTCTGGGCCGGCTGGACCTACTCCAATGCGCCAAATCATATGGCTGCCCCTGGCCCGATTCACTCTACTGCAAAGCCGCTGAAGGGGGTCACGTTGATGTCATGGAATGGGCACGGGAGAACGGCTTTCCCTTGGAGGAGTTTACTTGCAATGCGGCTGCTAGTGCGGGGCACCTGAGGGCTCTCCAGTGGGCGCACGCAAACGGGTGCCCCTCGGACGAGACCACCTGCCAGGCGGCCGCATACGGAGGGAATCTGGTCATTGTGCAGTGGCTGAGGTCTGTGGGTTGCGCATGGGATGAAGACACCTGCTCGGGCTTTGCTGTTGCGGGACAGTTGACGGCGCTTCAGTGGGCGCGGGCGAACGACTGCCCCTGGGACGAATCGACATGCTATAGGGCTGCTATGCTTGGGCATTTGCACGTTCTTCAGTGGGCGCATGCAAACGACTGTCCCTGGGGCGAGTCAACGTGCTCTGCGGCTGCCCATGGAGGGCATTTAGGTGTTCTTCAGTGGGCACGGGCGAACGGCTGTCCCTGGGACACGAGGACATGCGTGAGTGCTGCTCTTCGAGGGCATTTGCGCGTTCTTCAGTGGGCGCGCGAAAACGGTTGTCCTTGGGACGCGAGATTGTGCCGAATGGCTGTTGCGAGAGGTAATTTGGATGTTCTTCAGTGGGCGCAGGAAAATGGAGCCCCGTGAGATGAACATATGCGTGGTACGGCCGCTATGGGGGGGGCATATCTGGACCTTTCGCGATGAGCACGTGCAAGTGCTTACTCTCGTAATCAGGAAACACGCAGCCACGCTGCTTCCGGCAGGCATGTTAACTTGGTCAAGTGTGCACGGTTGAACGGTTCTCCTTGGAACCAAGGAACACGCAGTAGGGTTGCTCGCGAAGGGCGTGTGGGTTTGCTTTGGTTGCTACGTTCGAACGGTTGACCTTGGGGCGAGAAGACATGCCATTTGTCTGCTGCCGGAGGGCAAGGCGGTATCCTCAAATGTGCGAACGAGAACGGTTGCCCCTGGGACTGCCGAACTATCGCCTATAGGTGCTGGGGCAGGGAATCCGGGCATTGTATAATGGGCGCAGGCGGCTGGCTGTCGGGAGGACTTGTACCGGCGGATAACTGGACCTTATTTATTCGGTGCCGGCTATCAGCTGTCGCCTAGCCGCCGAAATAATTAAATATGCTGCTTATATTGGCATTATGGCGTGACTCGATGGGCAGCGGCGAGCGGATTCCCTTGTCCTGAATACTTCAGGTTGTCGTGATCTATTTGTTTTTCACGCACGAATATCCGTATCTTCATATAATTTCAACTGCCATTCGTATTTATCGGTTGGTGCTGGCGTGGATTTTGTATCAAGCGGCAGCAAATGCACTCGCGACAATTTGCCGTCCCTACAGAAGTTCGAGTTGGTATACGACTCTACGATTAGGGTCAGCAGCAGTCAATCGTGTCCGGTGGTCCAGGGGGTATCGATTTATTGTATCATGTGAGAATGGTTCGTCCAGCTGCGGATGGATGCAAGCTATGAGCGATACGGAAGACCCTCGAGAGTTTCGGCCCATAGACATCAATCACCCATTTTGGAGCTGTGGCGACGAGATCGATATTGCAGGCGTTCGCGCGTATCGTGCGTGTCCCGATAATATGTTTCACCGCGACCAAAACACCACAGCAAGCTTCTCACTGAACCGGTAACTAGCGATAAGTTGTTTCGAGCTTCACTGACGTGTTTCCCGTCACTGTAACAAGTCACAGCAGTACTTCCCTGCTTTTGTTGATAAATCACACGGCCGTAACCCAACACGTTGGGGAGGACGGTGGCAGCAGGTGTTTCTCGTCCTCTGCCATCTCCCCGCCACACCTAGGTATCTGCGCAGGTTGTCTTCGTACCCCCCTTCTGACCCGCTCATATTTGAAAATTCAACACCCATAGAGGGTGGTTAGTTTTCTCGTCATAGCACGCGCAAACGGACGCATTCGAAATCCGCGTTCGCCGGCCCCCGTCGCTCAACCTGTATGATATATGTCTCTGCCGCCATTCTCCGCGACTTCGCATTGCCTCGCCTCTTCCTAGTTTCGGAGTCGTACTTGCCCTTCCCGGTCGCATTCGTATGTTGCTACGTATTGCGGTAGCGGTAGGGTTCGCTTTTTTCCTACCTGGGGACCCATGCCCTCGGTTTGCCTCTGGAGCCGGCAGAAAACAGCTACCGGCTGCATTTCTTTCTGTATTCCCCCTCCAATAACCGTTCCGACAGCCTCGACGACAATATTCACTCCTCTAGCTCCCCAGCTACCACCCGCTTCCCACTCTACCCCGCAGTCCTCACCAGCACCACACGACTCCTATGGCTTTGTTGGCACGGCGTTTTGCATCCCTCTCAATGTTCCACTGTACAGCCCTTCCTCGCGTATACGCCATTATAGTCTCCTGATCATGGCCGTTTCCTTGTATTTTCTCCCACCCCCTTTGGCCAGTGCCAGCTGGCGTGGTTTGGGTACTGTTTCCTTTTTCGAAGTCGTGGGAGAGAGAGAAATTCCTCATGTAGGCCAGATGTACCTGAATCGCGGCTCCCTGTGATTTCCTGAGTATTCCGACCATAGTATTTTGCCGTCGACCCCTCACTGCTACGATACGAGCCGCGTTTCAAACTACAGTAGTATGCTGGTTTGGCCTATAATTGTCTCCGATGACTAAGCCCACGGATCGTACCGACCCATTCGACTCCTTCAACAACGCCCTGATATGATACTACGGTAACTGTTCACTGCACACGTAGACGTTGTCTACCCCAAACAATTCCTTCCTTCGGCTGTCTCTGCTTTTGACTGGTGCTACGGTAGGGGGGTCATGTATAGGTGCTTGCTTTTCACCTGCATAGAGCCACTCGGCCGAGTTACTGCTTTACTGCGCTGTACTCAGAACCGTTTTTATATTATGGTTGTTCTCCATGCACCGCCATGGGAGGTTTTCTTACACAACGCCAACAAATCATGTTTAGGTCCAATTTTCAGTTGGATTCGGAGCCACTCGTCCGGGTGGCCAAAACCCGGTAATGAAAATGTGGGTACCCCCCCCTACCGTAGCACCAGTCTTTTCCACATTTGCCGCAGCAAGCTTACTTGACACACTTGTATCATAGTTTTATTTTATTCCGCGTGTACGCCTCTTCTTGGCCAAACCTCCATTCCCCCTCTCTCTGACTCACTCGTCCCGGTACGTCTATTCTCGCCGCGACTGATGCACAGCCGCGTAGGAGACGGCCGCTGTGGGAAAACGGCGGTGGAAACGCATAATTAAAACATATAGGCACGATCACCTGCCCAAAAGAGAAAACAAACAAATAACTTGAAAAAAAAGGGATGGCCAGTGGTGGCCTACCTCTGCTATTATGTATGCTTGTCGTTTAGACAGCGCACACTAAGGCTGGAGCGGTGACAGTAAGGGGCGGGTTCGTTTTGAGGACTGCGGGCACCTCTGCCCGGATGGAAGAGGGGTGGGGCTCCTGCTCGTCCCGGGTGTGAACGCACGATATAAACACATATCGTTGCTTGACCACCAGTGCAAAGGAGAAGGAAACAATGATGTTCGGTCGTTGCCACCATGATGTATTCCTGATTTAGGCTTGATACCTGGCTACTGTTTAGAGAACTTGCTGAAAATGCACCCTGCAACGACATCTCCGTGTGCTGTGAATTGGGATCACTGGCAATACCGTACCCATGGAAGGGGGGAAGAAGGGGGGGGCACGCGCCGTGAACCTACCATAAACATTTGCTGTTCCAGGGTGAGTACTTATATGCCGCATGTAAATTAGGGTTCGCCTATATGCGTCTAAGGTTACTAAACCCTTACACTAGTGTGTGGGTGTCTTGTGACCGGAAGCCGACAGGAGACCATTACCGATCGCATTCGGCGCGGCCTCACTAGAGCGGAACCAAAGCATTTGGATATTGGGACCGATGCGAAACCATCGAGGTAACCGCAGACACTGGACCCTAATACCAGAGAACGCGCCTCTGTGCGAGATCCGTGAGACCATAAACACATACGAAGAAAGACATACCCATGCGCAACGTGTTTCAGAGATGACCGTCGTGTTGTCGTAGCTTACTCTTGTTTCCCGAATCCGTGTTGTGCGGGGGTTAACCCCTCGCCTCGGGACACGCCACCCGCGCCGATGGGCACGGGGTCGTGCGTCTCGTCTGATAAACACATTTGGGACAGGGCGGTGAACGATGCAGCAACAATTATCTCAATTGTGGGTTGAATAAATGGGGGGGGGGCGAAGGACGAGCGCAACGTTGTCACGCCTACCCACACGATTCGCACCTGTCGGTGTTCAGTTGCTTCTAGGATTTCTGCGACTGCACGCGCGGAATAGCGGCGCGGTAGAGAGCGCACCCATGCAGGTGTTTCGGGGCGGGGGGGCGGTCGGCGTAGACCAACCCCGGCCACGCCTTGCCGGTGAAATCAACTTACCAGCAAAATTGAATAATACACACATGATTCATACAAATATAACAGAACAAACAGATATACGAAATTGTAACCGTATGGAGACTGCCCTGTGGGCTGTGGATATTTCGGTGGCCGTTTGGCATGGCTGTCCACGCTATCAATGCCATATAAAGGGCAACACGGTGTACTTGGGGCTCCATGCGGTCTGAAGCTGTCAGGAGACTTTACCGCACCTGATGGGTATCTATGTGTAGGTTCCGTTTCTCCTTCCCTTCCTCACGTTGTACAACCACACGAGGAAAGTAATAATTAGCCTTTCCGACATCGGAGACAGACCCATGTACAAAACACAAAATGTAGGTATATGCGGCGGTGGCCTACCGATTCCTATGTTTCCTATTTATGTTCGGTCACTTACTGAGTACACCCTCCGCAACGACAGCCTCGTGTTGTGGGAGTACGGTAGACGCGCTGCAGTGCATGTTGTCAACCCCATAAAGGGGGCAACGCAGTCCACCTGGGGGTCCCACGCTGCCTTATACCGCCAAGGTATTACACAGTACCCGGGGTGTATGTAGGTGTAATGTTTATGCCCTACCCCTCGCTTAAGGTGTGGGAGCACACGAGGAGAGCAGTGGTAAGCAGTCACGGCATCGGAGACAGCCCGATGTGCTGTGCATTGGTGTTGATGCTAGGCTGCTCATGCCGCCAGCCCCATACAGGATGCACGCAGTATAGTTCGCCCCGCCCTGCGGTTTCAAACGGACGGGAGACTATCACGGTGACAGCACAAAAACGTTGTTCGCGATACCAAGGCACCCCATACATATTATTGGTGGGACGGCCGGGTAGTGGCTCACATATACACGCAAGGAATGCACAAATATGCCGTTCCGTCACCCAACCTGGTAGGAGCGCTTAAGTGTATGTGTTGTTGTATTTGATCTATGTGTTTTTGTTACCTGCTTGAGCTTCTTGAGGAAACGCAAGAGTAGAGCGGAATATACAGTGCAGGCACCGATAACAACTCCGTGATCTGCGAAGATTGGTCGCTGTTGTGTGACTCACATTCCCACCTCCTACATGGGACAGCCCATTCGGATTCGGGCTTCTGACGGTTCAAACTGAGAGAGGACTATATACCTTTATCCTACTGGTACAGGCTGGTTCAAGTATACCGCGGAAAATTCAGTCAGTGGCCAATGTCCACGCCTTTTTTTGGGGATAGACCCTGAAATTTGGCACACGTGTTTTATGCGCCCTACCCGAGACTTCAACGGATGGGTTTTTTTTTTTCCGTCAGATATTGTTTGTTTTGTAATGTTTTGGGAAATTTGGGTCGTAAGATATCTAACATTTCCGGCGAAAAAAAACAAAAAAAAAACATTCGTAAAAGGCTCGGGTAGGGCGCATAATACGTGTGTACCAAATTTCAGGGTCTATCTCCAAATATGTGACTTTGGAGTTGCTGTTGCATGCGGCATTCATGACAGACGAAATTTTGGGTGATATGCCTGAACCAGCTCGTATTCCTGTTTTTATCCTTATTTCCGGGTTTTATTGTGGAAACACTCGATACAAGTATTGATAGGCAGTTTGGGCACCGACGACAGACACGTGTGCTGTGAACATTGGTGCAGCGGGGCTGTTCTCGTTGCCAACCCGATATATCGGGGCAACACGATATATTTGAGGTGTCCTGCGGTCTGGCACATACATCACTCTTGCAATCTTGAACAAACACAAATACTGTCGGTGGTATTCCGACAGCCCTTTGGTGCCCTTACTTCCGGGTGCCCATTTTGCTGCCAACGTTATGATTGCTCTTGCTGCGGTTAAACAAATTTCTGATAGTGGTGCCGTAAAACTTGGGGGCCATGGTGGTGAGCATAATCTAGTCAACCCGTATAGGGTGGCGCACTATGACAACGATAGTTATACCAAAATGCTATTCTATATTTGTTTGGTCGATGACAGACTGTTACGTTGTACAGACACACATCGTATCGTCGCATCACACAGCACGCACACTAGGCGAAGCCTAAAACGCTACGGGGGTGGAGGTTGAAGGTTCACTGAATGCATCTCACACCCTTGAAAATACGGCGGTGATCCCCTCCCACCCTATGTCGTCGCCGCCTGCACCCACCGAGCGTGTGTCGCTGACGTCATCGGCAGCGGGTGTACGCGAGCTACAATCTGACCGGCGAGTGTTCGCGTGGATTGAGGCTGTTTCTTAGGGAAGTTCGATTTGTTTCAGTTCGATTTTTGTTTTTCGGCCATTTATTGATGTGTTTGACCCGGAACGCCGTCGAAAGGGTCGTGCGCTTCTCGGAGTGCATTCTTCTACCACCCCACAGGTACCCCACGAAAACATCCGCTTCTCCATCGAAGCAGTTTGTAATATCCAGCATTTCCACATATCGAACAGTAGATATCAAATACAATTTGAAGGTACTTTCCAGTCAGAAATTACGGAACTTTTGAAAACTTTGTGCTTCTGGAATGTTATTTGTTGGGTATTATTCGAAATGCCACATACCTCAAGAACTTGAAAATGCTTCGATGGAGAAGCGGAGTTTTGCGTTGGATACCTCTGGGATGTTGGGCGCACTCGTCCCGAGAAGCGCACGGCCGATTAGCCCGCGTTCCCGGTCAAAAACACCAATAATGGGCTGAAAAAAACAAATCGAACTGAAACAAATCGAACTGAAACAAATCGAACTTCCCTAAGAAATAGCCTGAGGGTCGCGACTTTCGGTTCCGAAAGCTCAAACTTGCTCCGGCCGCGTCTTACGCGCTAAAGTAGGGGGGTCGGCGGCGGAGGCAAGGTCAGGAGCAGCGCCTCGCCGGGGGGTCTTTGTACCTGCATCGTGACCTTCAGGACGTCGGGGGTTCAGTTACGATCTCCGCTAGTGCATCTATGGGTCTGGTCGCCCATTACGGAGTACGGTTCGCATGTTGATGGTTTGTCAGGATTTTGTTTGTTTTTTTGGCGTCGAGTGACTCGGACAGTTACAAGGCCTGATTGTTCATCGGGATCGCCGTGTGGTGTTGTGCGTCGAGTACGATTTCTATTCAAGTGTCGACGGTGCAGGATTTCTATCAATTGCAAGTAGAGCTGGAGCTGCCGGTCACAGCTCCCGTGGTTACGTTAACGTCCAGAGGTACTGCACAAGGTCACGCAATGGCAGGAACGCCTCGCCGGGTCGGCCCACCGGTTTTGTTCGGTTTGCTTGTCTCTGGGAGGAAACCCTCATGACCTCGTGAGGCCTGGAGAGGTAGTATGGCTGTGTATATGCCTGAGGTACCCCTGGTGGTGCAATCAGACGAGCTTTTTGCCGCGAGTTCGAAGGCGGTGCACGACTTGCACTGCCTCGCGCGAGTGACGGAGCGTTTTACACGAACGGCACGAATATGAGAAACACGCGAGGGCAACAGGCCCGGCAAGGTAGCGGTGCGTTCTTAGGGACATTAGCGTGATAATTGTTTTTTGTACTGTGCGCGGGGGGACTCAAACAAGGCGCGTGGTCCGAGCTCGTCCTTAGGGCCACCGGCAGAGCCATTGCCCTTGTGTCGACGTTTGTGTCATGCTTCCCTTGTTTCCCGACCATGCCCCCCTTTTCCTGTATCATTGTGGTAACAACCTGGGGGGGGGGGGCAGTTCGGGTTAGAACATACCTGAGAGTACGGTCAACAGTAGTATCACACTACCTCGGTGTTGGAGAAGTCGAATAATACCGGACCATTCAGAGGCTTGGTCATCCAAGACAACTCTAGGCCGTACTAGGTAGGAACCCGGCCGATGTTAGGGTGGGGAGATAGACGCTGTCACATTGGGTGGTCGAGATACTCAGCGGGTTGCAGCAGGCTGCGATACGGGTAGCTGGCCGAGGGGAGAACTATCTCTCTCCCACGAATCAGAAAACAATAATGACAACGCCATTCGAACGATAAACAATAACGGGTAGTTTTGTACGTAAACGACGTAACGGCCTCCGCTACGAGAGTAACGAACTAAACAGGGTTTATTGGTAGAGAGAATGAGACTTGTCCATATCGGGGACTGGGATAGAGTTTGGTTGGTTTGGTGATTTGAAGGACCTACACCTAGCTATTCAAATCGAGCAAGGCACCACGTCGGGCGCAAGCAAGCACCAGGTTCCTGCCGCAAGCGCGAGCAGACGTGGGGTAGTCGCTTGGTGGTCAGCCAAGCCTGGAATTTGGGGCCTTTTTCTGCCGCCCCACCCTCCCGTTTTTTCTTTGTGGAGGGGGGAGGGGGGGGTAAACGTAGCCGGGGTCCCGGAATAATATGTTTCGTTGTGCGATTTTCACTTGAGTTAGATCGTAGGAGTCGAATGGTACCGTATCGTTCTTAGGCCCTTGGTTATCCGATCCAACTGTAGGCCGTACTACAGTAGTTGGCAAACCGGCCGGTAGTACAGTGGGGAGGCAGAGACCGTAAACTTGGGTTGTTGAGATACTCCAGGCGTTGCAGCAGGCTGCGATACAGGAATCTGGCCGAGGGGAGGAATCTCTCTTTCCCACGACTCATAAAACGATAATGGCAAGGCTATTCGAAAGATAAACAATATACCAGGGCGTTTGCAACTTATGACTGCATAGACAGGTGGACACGTATGCGCGACATGTTGTTGGGTCTACGAGGAATACCTCCTTAGATGCCGGTGGGATATGCATGAAACTGGCCGCAACGGAAACAAGGGGGTACCTGAGCAGGCGCCCCTGTGTGCGTTGTAATCGCACAAAGCTCTACCAAGCTCTATATTGTGTTTTGCCCCCGTCCAAACAGAACAAGGAGGGCCTAAACAAAACAAATTGGTGGGTGTCCCACCGAGATCGAAAGACGCGGTAGAAAAGCCAAGGGTGTAATATCGTAAACACCAACCATGTCTGATCGACTAAACGCGGAGGAGACGGAGCGTCTTTACATAGGCACAATACACCTGGTGAGCACGCTGGTGGCGCAGGATGCGACGGGGAGAACGGGGGCGTTCTGATCCTAGCCTATTCCGGCTCGGAGACTTTGAAACTGAGCTATACGAGATCAGAGGAGCTCACGAGCGCTATTGTCGGCAGGTCTCTCTGTACGAACAAGCAGCAGGCGGAAGGGACCAAATAAAATGTGTGTATATACCAAACTCTCACTAATAGCGACAAAGGGCGCCAGCTGGTACGGGGGGAAGGAGGTGGAGGGGATATTAGAATAGGGGTATGACCAGAGACGAATACCGTCGATAATACGTGGGGACGGGGGTGTGGAGGTATGCATCGGGCGGGATGGCTTCCTCCGAGCCAACTGACCCGAAAAACCCGGGTGGCGCTAATGGAGCCTGTGGGATCGGGTAGCTGGGGGGCAACAGGAATGGATGTTCTCGCCGATATGTACCGCAGTACTAATTCTGGTCCTTCCACCGGAAATTATGTAGAGAGCACAGTTGGTGGCAGGTCCTTGCTGACCAGCGGAGGGTCAAGCGTATGGAATAGGATACTAACGCCTGCAACTTAACTACGTGGTGAACGACTTCAATACAGAAAAAATAGCTCAGGGAGCGGGGGGGAGAGGGGGCAGAATGAAGGCGCTACTTAGTTGTGTAGGGTGGCGGAGGCGACCAAAGCTGGTCGAGCGGTGCGGGGGGGCGAGTGGCGGGAACACCGAACGCGTTCGTCTACGCTGTACACAAGGGGTTATTGAAACCATCAGACGCGGGTATCGAAGGTATGAATATGAACAGGTCGGGAGGAGAGTACGATCTCCGCCTGACCAACGAACGAGGTGTGGCGGGGTTGCGCGGTGATACCAGAGAACGACCAATGCCTCTTTCCTCCATCGCCGTCGTCTCTTAGATAATAGGTTCGCACCTGGTATGATTTATCACCACAAGCAGGGTGTTACGGCTGCTAAAGCGTGCAGTCCCAGGTGGTACGATACTGAAGCTCCAACAAAAAATGTTTTTTTGTT
Organism: Saccharina japonica; assembly: GCA_008828725.1. NCBI lineage: Eukaryota > Phaeophyceae > Laminariales > Laminariaceae > Saccharina > Saccharina japonica. The sequence goes on from MEHQ01000758.1 coordinate 22,367, forward strand.
TGGATTTCAGCGAGAAATATAGAGCATATTTTAGGCTGCACTGAAGTTAATGTTTTGCGCGCAACGTAACTTTTAGGAGGTGCAACATCGTTATGGTTCCCATATGTCCGCAAGTATTTTTTGTGACAACAGAAAACAATAACCTTAACGCGTTTCATCGTTCTCGATAACTTTTACAACAATTCGCAGCTCGACAGATGTATGTGACACAATACTCTGAACATAACACGATAACTACCAGCGGCTGATACCTCCATAATCCGAAATATATATGACACACACTGATGACGATACTCTCACATTGGCTAGCTTCCCTGAACTCGTGCCTGCGGTTACACAACAAACAGGCTGAAACAAAACATGCCGCTCGACGGGAGCAAACAGGCGCGTAATAAATGAGACACGGCTGTACCGGTACGCAAAGGAACGGTAATAACGAGTTGTGGTATTAATTCCCGTACCACTTGCATTCAAATAGTACCAGGAACATCTCCATGATATCAGATGTACAGCCGAAAACATAAAAAACAAACAAATTAAAATGCAGACAATTCAAGGGAAAACCTCAAGTCCCTGACATCCGAAGTCAATAAATCAATTAAACTGTGCCTATATCTTCACATTGCACTGGAACCAACACGCACATTGGCAAGCGGCTGGACTAATCTACGCACATTGTACCGCTGAACAACATGCTTATCACGACCATCTCGGGTACTCAGCATAAGTACATCCGTTCGCTGCTGCCTGTGCAATCTCGGCGAGGTTGTCGGCATTGACAAAGACTTCCATCGTTCCAAGCGTCTCAGCCGTAAACATTGGCGCGGGCCAACTAAACAGGAGCACAGGTTCCCCGCCATGGGTGACCGAATTACCATTCCTCTGGACAGCCGGCCGCCCGCGCCCACTCTATAATGATAATATTCCCTACCCGAATAGCCATTTGGATGGTTTCTTCGTCCCAGGGGCAACCGTTCCCGCGCGCCCATTTGAGGATGTCGAGGTATCCTCCGGCAGCAGCTCCGCTGCACGTTTCCTCGTCCCAGGGACAGCCGTTCAAACGTGCCCACCGAAGCGCGCTCAGATGCCCTTCGCGAGCAGCCGCGCTGCATATTTCCTCGTGCCAGGGACAGCCGTTTGAAAGTGCCCACTGGAGAACACGCAGGCGCCCTCCGGAAGCAGCCGAACGAAATGTTCGCTTGTTCCAGGGACAGCCGTTCGAATGTGACACTGAAGAACATCAAAATGCCCTCTAACAGCAGCGCGGTTGCATGTGTGCTCGTCCCAGGGACAACCGTTCAACCGCGCCCACTGAAGAACGTCCAGATGCCCTCCCAGAGCAGCACTGCTGCATGTTTTGTGGTTCCAGGAACAGCCGTTCAGTCGCGCCCACTGCAGGACGTCTAGGTGCCCACCACCGGCAGCGCCCAAACATGTTTCTTCGTCCCAAGGGCAGCCGTTCGAACGAATCCACTGCAGAACCTCCAGGTGCCCTCCGATTGCCGCACCCTTGCACGTTCCCTCGCTCCAAGAACAGCCGTTCGAACGTGCCCACCGAACAACATCCAGGTGCCCCCCCATAGCGGCCATACTCATTGTAAGAAAACCCCAGGGCGCACCATTTTCCCGAGCCCACTGTAAAACATCCAACCGACCTATCGCAGCAGCCTCTACGCACGTTCCACTGTCCAAAGGACAACCGTTTTCGTGAGCCCACTGAATAACACCCAGATTACCTCCTCGAGCACCAAGCTGGCACGTCAACGCATCCCAGGGACAGTGGTTTGCCCGAGCCCACTGAAGAATATCTAGATGCCCTCCTTCAGCAGCCGCAGAGCACGTGAACGGATCCCAGGGACAATCGTTCGCCCGTGCCCACTGAAGAATGTCTAGATACCCTCCCGCGGCAGCCGCAGAGCATGTCCGCTCGTTCCAGGGGCAGCCATTATCTCGCGCCCACTGGAGCGCAGTCAAATGCCCCTCACGAGCAAACCCGTAGCAGGTGGTTTGATCCCATGGGCAGCCGTTTGATTTCAACCACACCACAATACCCAGGTGCCCTCCCAATGCAGCCATCTCGCAGATGTTGTCGTTCATGGGACAGCCGTTGGAGTATGCCCACTGGAGAGACTGCAAGTGTCCTGCACGAGCGGCCACATAGCAAACACCCCTCTCCAAGGGACAGCCGTTTGCCCGCGCCCACGCCATGACATCAACATGCCCTGCTTCCGCGGCTTTGCTGTACAGCATACGGGGCCAGGGGCAGCCATACGATTTGGCAAATTGGAGTAGGTCCAGCCGGCCGAGACTCGCAGCAGCCTCGCACACTACGTCTCGCTGCTCCAGCCCATTTTCGAAACTATAACATAGCTGAGGCACGCTTGTGTGGGTCGTAACACCACGCGTGAGGTGGGGACGCCGCCCCCACGCGCTCTTCCAGGAAGTCGAAACTGGCGCGAAAAACAGGTATTGCTGGTCTTCGACGAAGCCAGCCAAGTGGAGGACGACATCAGAGTTTTCCACCAGTGGGTTGCCCATGAGTGCCACGTCGCGTGCGCCTGTTTTGGGCGCAGGGTAAGGGGAGAGGTAATCTGAGATGAAATGCAGCAGGTTTCACCTTCTCTTCTCGCATTAGGAAGACATTGTTTTACTGGGGAAGGCACATACATGAGAGCAATGCCACCGTAGGGATGGGGGCTTGTTTTCTGAGCTCGTGGCACGAGAAACTCGACATCTGGCCCGAAACACGACCTCCAAGAATGCTTGCATGCGAAGCCTGACCAAGATTCATATGCGCTAGTCCTTAAACAAATACAGAGGTAAACCTACCGCACCAATCAGTAGCTTCTCACTCGATTAGCCCAACCGGCCAGACAATATTGCCTCATAAGGCAAACACCAACTGCAACCCCCCTCTAGTGTGGGATGACTCATTAAGTTGCACCCAAATAAATTTCCTCGCAATGAGGCACTAATGGAGTTCTTTTGCCGCATGTAGGTCGCCATTTTCCGTGTTCACAGATAAAGAGTTGTCGCCGTTTGAGCGTACGAAATGGCGAAGCAGGCGGTGCCTAAGTACGGCGCGGTGTATGCAGCTCCTAGAGGAGGAGGAAGTTCGATGTATGCGGCAGAACCACACACGGTTCTCGTTTTTTTAGCTGCTTTCATCGAGCGAAAGCATTGGAGCTCGTAAACCAAAACAGTGGGGAAGCTTCGTTCCGTGATACAATACACGCACCACAGCTCATCTCTCAAGGTAAAGGTGTCACTATGTCAGGGTATCACTATGCCAGGACATAATAACTCTGCGGTCAATCCCGAGAGGGAAAGCCGAACCCTGAGCTGGCGCCTGCAAAGACACACGTAGGCCCACAGGGATCGGCAAAGCTGGGCGCGCGGCCGTCGCAAAAGCCGGCAGCACTACTAAGTGCGGGTTGTTTTCTGTGCCGAACGATACCAGGGACATTTGTCGCGTTGAAACCAAGCTCGAATTTCGGAAAGAAAAGTAAGAAAATTGAAAATATCGCTACAAAGAGTGAGGTCACCGTGATCGATATGTAAAGCGCTTGATTGCAGTCCATCAATAGACATCGAGGTAGACATCGCGCCCTGAGCGCAGCGGCAGAGAACTAGTACAGTACGACACGCCAGTGCTAAGAGAGAATATACCAACTGAAGATGACGCTGTAGTGCCGCTGCTGTTATCATTGCTAGTGATCAAATACAGTAGCTGCCGCCATCTCGGGTGACACCACCTGTCTCTGCTCCTGCTCCTTTTATTGCAAATGTGTGGGTGGCAATTCGGCTGATACGTCTATCTCGGCTGATGACTAAATTAACTACTACTACTGCTACTACTACTGCTACTACTATCGCCACCACTGCTACTAACAATCCTACAACTAATACTACTGCCACTACTACTGCTAATTGTATCGCCACCACTGCTACTAACAGTCCTACAGCTACTGCTACTGCACTACAACTGTACGAGAGGAAACTACCACAGCGCAGCTTGTGTCTCCGCTGTGTTGTGTAGGAGTACCGTTTACTGCAATAGTTGTGGTTATAATGCCCCTACCCCCTATTATATACAGGTTGGGTTGGAATGGGTTGGCAACGACACTGTAAAGCATGCCACTCACTACATGAGCTAGACCACCAGGGTACTGTTTTTTTTATTGTTTTGGCGGTTGATCACAGCTGGAGGTCTTGTTAGACCATTTGTGCGGGCTGAATAACGTATACTCGGCACAAGGGGAATTATCGTATCACGTAGTCTTTATGATAAGGCACCCACCAGGCAGTTGCATAGTGCTCCTATTCCTGTCTCAAGAAGTGGCCACGCCGCAAATTGAATTTACCCATTGAAGCTGTCATCCATATGCAAGTCCGCCTTAAAGCGGTTCTAGTAGGATGCAGCTCACCCTTCATGCGACTCACCGAACACTTAACGACGCGTTTGCGCTCGGTGCTAGCAATACCTGGCTGGTCGGTGAAAACCCGACATGCTGCGTCCCGGCATTGTAGGGATGCGACGGTCTATGGTCATACGACCACGGTCATGCATGAATATGAAGTACACCCCCCGCGCCCCCGCGCGTGTGTGCTTCCCCTTGTACGGCACGGCACGGATGAAGGACGCAACTGCGGCGGTACATCCCTCGCACAATCAGGCAAATGATAAGTGGACAACTACGATATGTGAATGTTGCACACCTCGGATAACGTACGAACACTTAACGTTTTATGTTAATGTTACGCGCCAGCGGAACAAAATCGTAACATTACGTTACTACGTTATCTAATTTCCGGATTTTGTGATAACATAGTGTTAGTGCGTTACGATATTGGCGGGCGATCGCTTAACATTATGTTAGAGTGTTACCTTGATCCCGTGATGATCGCAGTATAAGTGTTACGGTGTTAAAGTGGGTAGCCCATAGCGAGAAACACTATGTTAGTGTGTTACCGAAATTCCTAGTTGCCATCGTAACACACGTTATAGGGATAACGTACATGGTCAATGAAGCGTTAACATTATGTTACTGTGTTATCGATATCAGCCCGCAGCGAGTAACGTTATGTTAGTGTGTTAGCGGAATTCTTTCTCGCTGCGGTAACACACTTTAGAAGGATAACGTACATGGTCCAATAAACGTTTACATAACATGTGTTAAGTGTGTTGGCTGAATTACCAATATTACGTTAAAATTGTGTTACCGTGATATCGACACCAGCCCGTAGCGAGTAATGTTATGTTAGCATGTTGCCTTATTCTTACTTGCTACCTTGGCACACTTTAGACTGGTAACCAACGTATATGGCCAATTAAACGCTTACCACATAACACTACAGTACGCGACACCAGTTAAGAATCTCTTAATTCTGACCAGGCTGGAATTCTTATGTAAGGCAGGGTGTGTCCTACATTTTCAATGGAAAATAGGTCATGTTCTTATTTTTGTCTGCAAATCCAGCCTTAAATTCTTACCTGCCGAATTATCATTATACTATTTGCCTTCCGTACTGTATGTTAGTGTGTTAGCGGAAATCCTTTTGGATATCCTAAAACACGTTATAAGAGGGTTAACGTAAGTATGTATATAGCCAATAAAACGTTGACATTATTATATGTTACCGTAGCAGCGGCAGCAGCAGCAGCAGTCCGTATCGAGCGACGTATTGCCAGGCCCACCCTCCTACTGATGAGGGGACGAAGAAGCTCTGCTGCTGTAAATATCCTACAGCAGTAGGAGTGTGGTGGCACCTATGTTACGAAAATACCTGTTGTTGTGGACAGGTACGAAGCACAGGTGCAGAGTTTTCGTCTTCAAATTATGCCGAATATCAATACCGCTTTGGATTACCAGGAGACACACAATAAATTAAATACTTGTACAGTGGGTTCAAGGGTTAGACCGACAAGCCGAGCGTAAAGCGACCTATACTGATGCTGCTGATGCTGCTGTTCTACAGCTGCTGTATGCTGACGACATGTTTCTCTTGAAATAAAAATATATAACTCAAACGGCACGTATACGTAGATGTTCATTCGAATTGGTTCAGCACAATCAGTATTCCCCCAGCGTGACGCATTGCAGATTTGACTACTGCAGGTACTGAGGTCGCGCCTCAAATCCACTACGAGTAAATTACTACAGTAGTAACTACTGTGTTGCCGTAAAATTGGATAACACGGCTACATTATATTACTCCGCGACGCTGCTTTACCCCTAACACAGGTAACACATGTTAGAGCGTGGGAAGATCCAAAGGGTAACGTATTAATAGTAACATTACGTTGGATTGACTCCGGCCCCCACGGTAACTCAGTAACATAATGTTACGCCCGGATTGATTATTATGGTAACACAGTAACATAATGTTAAAATCACATATTTACTGACAGTAACACCGTAACATAATGTTAGGTAGACCTCAGCATTAAGGCTAACACCCTAACATAGTGTTACGTATCGGCCGGCTAAGACTGTAACGTATCTAACGTATGTTAAATGTTGCGTTATCCGACCTTAAGGCAATCAGACTGGGGGTCCGAATAACGTAGTGTTAGTAGTGCTGGACACTATGTTAGTGTTTTGTTAGAGTGTTATTTGTAACACAATATTAACACTCGTTCGAAGGGTAACACAATGTTAGTGTGTTATGTCTAACGCTCCGTGGACAGTAACATTATGTTATCGTGTTAGTAAATCTGCAGATATCGATCTGGGAATGTTAGAGTGATAACGTACGTGTTGGGTCCGAGCCTAACACTATGTTAAAGTGTTAATTGAAAGACAGATCACGGTGTAACATAACGTTAAGGCGTGTGCACGTTCGTGGGTTTCCAGTTAACCCTGTGTTATCGCGTTACCGTGATTTCCCCTCCAGTATTAACACTGTGTTACCGCGTTACCGTGATTGCCCCTCCAGTGTTAACACTATGTTAGTACGTTGCCAAGTCCCTGTGTTAGGCCCCATAACGTAGATAAAGTGTTATCCGAGTGTTACGTTTTCCGAGGTGTGGAATGTTGACCTTGTTATTCTTCCCAATACATACAATTTTTAGGCTGGCCCTTAAACCCCCCCCCTCGCATGCACTCTACCATGCACCTAACAATCTTTCTAGCAAAACAGCGTTAATCTCTAACGTAAGGTTTAAAGTGAGGAGAGCGCAGAAAAAACAAAACACATAGCATAGCGGACGTGCTGCTATTGTAAGACGAAACATACACTCGTACTCGTGTTCATACACCGGCACAGTATACTTGGACAGAATGCTTGGTTGATAGTGTCCTGCAGCACAGAATTGATGAATACAAACAGATGTTTACGGCGAAACTATCCTCGACAGATCATACTGTTTCGCGACTGCTCTCACAGACTAGACGAGTTTCAGCACTTACTAGTTATGTTTGGAAAGCGTTAATTAGGGCACCTTTTTATGACCGCTGCCGGGGACAGTACTCGGTTATGTTTGGAAACTCATTACTTGAGCATTCAGTTAGACGTGCAGCATATGCAGCAGTACAGAGGTTGACACGCCATTTCATGACTGAATCGTCAACTGTGTTAGTATCGGCTTGTCTCCAGTTTCGATTAATGTAAGGATGTTAGTTTTTCACTGTAAAGGAAAGAGGTACCGTTAAGAAGACATACGGACACGGGTCTCTTATCGTAAATCGAAAGGGGGGAAAGTACTCGGCGTCCATACCCCCAGTATTCGCATCATTTACGAGGACACCATTGTAACGGTAATCCTCGCAGTACCAGCAGTATACAGAGTATAGTACCAAGCCCCGAAATACTTGAAGCACAGCAGTGGTAATTTGCAGGTATACAGTGGACTGCACACCGAAATATGAGTGGCAGCACACGCAGCACACATAAATACCAGACGTATCGAGCACCATATGAACGTACTGCTGTACTTAACATCATCATATACCGACACATCTTCCCACTGAAATACTTGAAGATAATTGCACAGGAATATCGAATCCAGAAATATTGCGAGTAAGGTTTAAAGCCCAGACACAGAGAGTACACCATGTACCTGGATAGTTTCCTCTATATCATACTTTACTCCCAGGCACTGGGAGCATCCGTGTAAAGTATAATAGTATTACCAGTAATTGACAGTAGTACAGGAGTACTGCTGCTGTCGGTAGAAAGATAATGCAGTAAAAACGGCAAACCGTTACACATCTTGCCAGCATGATGGGATCTTGTTAGGACACCAGCAGCAGAGGCTCCAGGTGAGCAGCAGCAACGCAGCAGTAGCAGTAGCAGCAACAGTAGTAAGGGCACTAGCCGTCGTAATGATACCCTCAAGACACTCGAAGTATCGAGTATAACGAAAAGAAACGCAGTACTAGCAGCTGGAATCCTGCAAGTACTGCACGTTTTGTTTGTTTGTTTTTGTTGTTTTATTTCCTTCCCATTTATTATCTTCGCCCTTCCTTTCTCTCTCCTCCTTAGTCGTAACTAAGATCCGGGGAAACAAAGTAGGCTCCTCTCCCTCTTCCCCCACTACGGTTCTTGCCTTGCGTTTTTATCGCGAGAAGACTTCAGCCTTTTCTTCCCTCGTCGACTCGCACAGAATTGTGCCTATCCCACGCTACTTTTAATAGGCGCTCTCAGCAGTTGATTCCGTTTTTTGTTTTTTGTTTTCGACATAAACTCAAAAGTCCGATCCACGTGAGATTCGAACTCCAGACATCAACGTTTATAAGCGTTCGAGGTTACCACTAGACCATCGGGGCGACCGACGTATTGGACCAGTATATGTCATCAGGCGAAATACTGCCAGTACTTGGGATCGGCCGCATTAGAGAACCAAGAAATACTTGAAGTACAGCAGTATTGCACAGCATTGAAAGCCGAAATACCGCGAGTATGCTAGTATCCCCAGTACCAAAGCTCGAAATACTTCGAGTACTCGCAGTGTCTCGGGTAACACGAAGCCCAACAATACTGCGAGTACACAAAGTACCTCAAGCATTTTCTCTGGGAAATACAATTTTCGTTACTTACTCCCAGGTATTGGAAGCATCTGTGAATTTAACTATTAGACCAGGTATTGTACTGCGGCTCGCGGTTTGCTGTACTGCGGGTCGCGGATCACGTTCCCCGGGGGATACATGGAGTCTTGAGACTTCCATTTATTATCTCGCAACAAAAACAAATATATATCATCTCTGCCCACGAGCAAAATATTGCAAACTCCCCGCCTGTTTTCGACAGGTGAGCGCGTGGAAGCCACCTGCGTGCAACGAGTTGGCCCTCTCACTATCAATTATATCTCCGCCAAGCCTCCCCCCCCCTCTGTTTCTGACAACTCGGCCAGGCGCCGTTCTTGAGATAAGCGATGCCCCGTGGAGCTCGATCTTTCGCGGAATGAAGCGGCTTCGAACCAAACTCGTTCCAAATACTGGACTCGTAGGTGTCTCGAACGGTCTCGAAAAATAGACACCGCTTGCTTCTTCATTTCCACAACAATACAGCCCTTATAGCATCAGACACGTCGATCGGAGCTTCGCAGAAGACAGTCATGGCTCCTCACGCCTGGGCGCGATAGCGGGCAAGCCCATCTAACCACCTCTCCCTTTATACGCCAGCGATCGCCGACACTGGAGGCCGCGTCTAGGTAGAGAGTTCATGTCATATTCGTTCCAAGACTTGAAAATGCTATGAGTAGCTCTACGAACTATGTATACGCTATCTCTTATATCTAGCCCTTATACGAAGTATCCGTGTAAACACGAAACCATGAACGAGTAATCAATAAATACATGTACAAAATTGCAGCTGCTGCTCGGAGAGAGCTCGACAGCTTT
>MEHQ01002773.1:0-185776 GCA_008828725.1 Saccharina japonica
GCTCCATCGGCCAAGCCCGGCGAGAACCAAGCGATCGACCCGAAACACGGAGGAAAAACTCAAGACTTCGATAGCTGCATCGCTGTCGCTGTCCGGTACATTGCGTTCAAGGGCTTCCTCCGACCACCCACGCGAAGCTGAGAGTGACAGCTTCCTAGCCTGGGCCTTAAAAATGTAACAGAGTCTATAACCGGCGTGCACGTGACGATGCACGCCGTCGCTCTCCGCTTCTCCCCTCGGTACTTATCAGCCGGGTGTTCTGTGGGATGTCGCGTTAGTCCGATCTCATTCACATTCCGAGAAAATACGGAACATACGTGATTTCACCTGATAGGACGCAAAGCCGTATTTTCACTTCAAATCGGAAAAAAAACGATTCGATTTGAAACTTTCTTTCGTTAATACGGGCCCTAACAGCCCACAGCACGTACGTGAGTTGTAGTATCTCTGTGTCGTAGTTTTGTGACCACAGAACTGGTACGACCGTTTCAGGATGAAGAATCGGCACGGACACTGGGTGTGCTGGATGTCGACGGGTAGAAAGGAAGGTTTAATGTGAAGAACACACACACACACACACACACGTGCAATTATACGGCTGCGTATATACACCAGGTGCAACTGGAATAATAATATGAACATAACGTGGCAATCCATCCATTTTACTTTCAAGAATATACACCCTGGAACCAATACACGGCAGAAATAATTAGCGTATCAGATACGGCCGAAATACCGTAGGAAGGAGCAGCACAGCAGATTCTAGAAGTTAGTACAGTCGAGGTCCCTCTATAGTGCGGGTATGTGACAGGCAAAAATACCCGCACTATAGCGGGCACCCGCACTATATAGGTTCGGGCCTGAATAGTGCGGGTAGGCGCACTATTCAGGTTTTCAGAACTTTGAACAGTGCGGGTAGGCGCACTATTCGCGATTTCACTTGGTTTCAGTGTAGGACGTAGCCTACAACGAGGGTTACTAACTGTATGCGCGTGGCACCGTAGTGATGTAACAAGCGCGGGGTGGAAGAAGAGTACTGCAGTACAGCAGTATCTTGACGGGTAGATAACTGCGTCCGTTCGCGGGTGGGAAGAGAACTGCACGTTGCAAATACTGTACACTGTACAGCGGTAGAACCACATCCTATACGAGTACTGCTGTACAGAGATGAGAGCGTTTTAGGTCCCATGTCATGTTACGCAATTCTTTGCACAGCCCTGTTGTTGTTCCTTGTTCTATTCTTCATTGACGTTCCGCTTGTACATTACAAAAACAATCATAGGGCTACACTTGGGCTACACAATAAAGCCTGAACTCGCCAAATACGAAACACGTCCGTCCGTCCAGGAAACAACAGGAACACCTTTCAGCACGACCCAGACACCCACGGAGAAAAATAGAGGGGGAGGACATAAAAAAATAAAGAGAAAATAGGTATGGACCCCAAACTCCTACTTCCTGCACGCTTTGCCTCAGGTTCCAAGAAAATTCCACCCTACACAACGCCACCACCTACGTTTTAGAGGTTGGGCGGCTTGAAAGCAGGAACAACAAAAACACGGCAAATCAAAACTCGCAACCAATTGACTCATTCAAGACACATGCGAAATCAGACACATCCCAGATCGATCGGATACCAGCAAACTACATCAGTAGCTGCGTGAGGGATGGCTCATTGTTCTACGCGTCAAAAAAACTCCCCAACACCTGGTCTGCCGCGATGGCTTCGATGCATGCGCTTCGATCATCAACATCCTTGCTCTCTCTGGGAAGTAGCTGGCCTGCTCAAGCCGCACCCTGCCGCGTAGCTTCCAGGGAGGCGAAGGATTGGGAAGTTCCGCGTAAGGGGGTGGCTCAGCCCCCCGCCTCACCATGCTTCCGTCCTCGCGCGTCCTCCTCCTCCTWCCCTTGCTGTCCGTAAGAGCATCGTCTAACTCCACGCCAAGCCCTTAAGGGCCGCAGTCACGTCCTCCGCCCGATCTAATCGCTACGCCTCCACGACACCATCCTGGTCCTCGATTTGAAACTTGCTGCTACGGTGTCTCTTGAGAAACTTCTTGTCCAGGGCGGCCAGGACTCCATCTTTCGCCCAGACCTCAACCTCGGTGCGCTTCGCGTTCTGTCCGTCCCCTTTTTCCCGCCTCCGCTTTCGTAGTGTTTGGCAATTAAGCCCGCGCATCTTGCGCCTTTCGCTTGCCCCGCGGACAGCCGAAGGGCTTGTTGGAGGTGAACACGGGGACAGAGGTATGTCTTCCGTTCTCGCCTTCCTCGCTCCACCTCGGCATTAGTCATCCGCCACATTCGCATGGTGCGGGGCTGGGGTTCGTGCGTCGCTCTGCACATCGGCACCTGTCTGGTACATGTGTACATTCACTGTGACTGATGTTTATGCGGATCTGGTTCGTAATGTGTGTGTGTGTCTTCACATTAAACCTTCCTTTCTACGCGTCGACATCCAGCACACCCAGTGTCCGTGCCGATTCTTCATCCTAAAAAGGTACCAGTTCTGTGGTCACAAAACTACGACACAGAGATACTACGCTCAGTGCAGTAAGCAGAGCAGACAATGCAATGCCATATACGACAGGCAAGACCTACCCTGCTAGCAATCCAGGTGCATGCAAGAGAAAAAGAAAAAGAAAGAAAAAAGCGAAAGGAAAAATAATAAAAGTAAACATACTGAAGCAAATCAACAATCAAACAAGCAAACAAAAGCATGACAAAGTAAAAGAAAGAAAGTGTCGTGCTTCTCCCAGAGGAGATGCGACATCCAAAAAAAGAAACCAAATGAAATGAAAGAAGAAATGAAATGACCGACAATAAACATGCGACATGTTGCTACATGTGTGTGTGGCGAAAATGTGTGGGTTGTGACCGCCATCAAAGGCCGGTGGTCGACGTGGAGTGGACGTCAAACCCGAACTATTGAGGGCCTTGAGAGGTACGCAACCCGCACTCGCATATAGAGGGTGCCCCGAATAGTGCGGCACCCGCACTATTGAGGGGGTAAGTTGTGCCAAGCGATCCACCCGCACATACCGGGCACCCGCACAATAACCCGCTCTCCAGAGGGATGCGTCATTTCCCGGTAGCGGTAATTCCCCGAAATTAATAGGGCTCGAGGTAATATTTTTTTCCAGAGGAAAATATGTTTTGCTCCCATCCCCGGGAAATAACGCCTCCATATAGAATGGAAACCCGTTTTTTTTTTTGTTTTCATTTTTTTTCATTTTAACGCTGCCCGAAAGCTGTGCAGCAGAGCAGAGCGCTACGTAGGCCCCACAGGCCCCTGCTAGATATACCACACAGACACCTACAGAGGAATTATGGATGTTATGGCGAGCGGAATCATCGAAGGAATGCACTATAATATTAAAATATAATCATATATATGAGCATAATAGCATATTCGAATGGAAAGGGTGAAAACATCGGCGCAAATGCAGCTGGGACGCTGGGATTTCGTGAGGGTCCAGCGTCCATGTTTACTCAGTTTCTAGGTCGTCGGAAAGGTCGCGATCGCTACAACGCGTACGAAGCAGCGCACTGCTGTACTTGCTCACTACCTACTTGCCCCTTGTGCGTGCGATATTACCTCGCGACATAATCGTACATGCGAGATCCCTATCAGCACTACGGCGTAGTAGTCCATTTATCCCAGGATCAAATGGTCGGCTGCAGGACGAAATCAACGAGGACATGAACAAGTGAAAATCAACTCAAACGATGCACATTTTCTCACAGAAGTACTTGCATTGTGCGCAATGCTACCTACTCTGGTGACATTATAGTGTAGAGTGAAAATATCGAAAATGGACTGTCCGAAGGCCTGAACGATCTTATACTTGTGCTTCATGTAGTGCATGGGCCACCCGGGGATGATAATTTTTGTCCCCCCCCATAAATATCACGCCCTTTTTCCTCGAATGAGAGGAAATAGGGAAAATTTTTGGTTGAAAGAGCTGAAAAAGGCTGTTTCCCGGGAATTTTTGGGTTCGAGAACGATCTGCCTTGAGGAAACCTACTGAAACCCTTATATCACCGTATACAACGATGACATGTACGAGTCAGCCTTTACATTCACGTCATGTAAGACTAAAAACGCTGACTGGAAGTGCGGGGACTTGGATTGCTGGGCACGCGATTGAGTTCAGGTATGAACCGGAGATTGAAGTTAATAGCCGGAAACGGATTACTTTGGCACTACTACCTGGCCCACCGTCGTCTGCCCTTACGGCTTGTGCAAATCAGCGTTAGTTTTTGTGGGTATTTTTTCCATTTTTTATTGAAAAAAACTACAGAACACCAGTATAATCCGGACTAACAAACCAAACACAGGCGCACACAGGGACCCCAAAAATCATCGGTTGGGTTCCACGGATAGTTGTCGACTTCAGCTTTCCAACGATGCCACTTGAAGCCGAAAATATTGGGTTGCAAACGAGGTGGAGGTGGACGCGTGAAGTTGGGGTACAGCTCTTGGGACGCTTGTATCTCATGAACGAAAGCTATTATCGCAAAAGTAGGTTCGGAACGTTACAGACACACAAATCAGTGAGGCTTCGAGACGTATGCCAAACTTCACAGGCGCATGCATCTTCCTTTATGTGCTATAATCACGGTGGGTCGGGCTACGGCCCAGGCCTTTAAGGCACGCCGCAGGCGCAAATAGGCATATGGAGATAGGCCCGCCGCAGGCGAAAAAAATGAAATAAGCACGTAGAATAGGCAAATGCCTGAAATGCCTTAAACGTGCCTATCTATGCCTGAAATAATGCCTTAAACGTGCCTGAAACCGTCAAGGCACACCCACACTAATTTCAATATATTTTGGGTTTCAGGCATAAATGCCTATCTTGCTCAATCCCATACTAATTTCAAGTAGTTTTGGGTTTCAGGCATAAATGCTATCTTACTTTATCTTGTCAATCCCAACTAATTTCAAGTAGTTTTGGGTTTCAGGCATAAATGCCTATCTTGCTCAATCCACATAATTTCAAGTAGTTTAGGGTTTCAGGCATAAATGCCTATCTTGCTCAATCCACACTAATTTCAAGTAGTTTAGGGTTTCAGGCATAAATGCCTATCTTGCTCAACCAACACTAATTTCAAGTAGTTTAGGGTTTCAGACATAAATGCCTATCTTGCTCAACACGCGACTGTAACACATTTATAACTGCACCTTCGTTTTCGGAGACGAACCACTAGACGACAGTACCTGGTACTTGGAATTAGTTAGCATTTCCCTTTGGAACTGCACACCTGCGTTTTTCCATGATACTTGATTGAAGTTTCGGAGCAACGAAACGGCAAAAAATAGCTAATAATACGATTGCTAGCTTAAAAACATATGTATATACCACAGCAAACAAGGCTGCAGGTGTGCGCGTTACCTACTGCTGTATGTAGCAATATATTCACAAGAATAATGGTGTACGGCGCTACGCAAATTTCCTCGAGACTCGACTATTAATAGGTATTTTGTACTGGCTCAACGTGAACCATCGTACGGTTATGCCATCATTCATCGTTGGTACGGCTTGGGAAAGCTACACTACGAGTACAGCTTGTGTTTTTTGGCTTCCGCGAAGTGTTGCGTACCGTATTAATAATGGAACAGGGGACGCTCTCTAAAGCCATAACTCATATATATGTATGAAACAAAACGAGCTTTGATCGCCTGTTAATAAAAAATAAACTCATTTCGAATCCAAACCTTGTGCATGCGCGGGCGAGCAAATCAAGCCCCAGCGTTGGTTCTGTTCTGCCCCATCACCCTTCAGCGATATGATCGGTCGATTCATCGGACACAAAAACCACAAGAAAGAACCATCCAAATCATTGAAAGCCCGTTGCCTAGTCTACATCGTTCCGTGAAGAGCCTGCGTATCAGAAGACGCCAAGCAAGAGTGTTGTTCTACGCACCCAATGACCCTCACTTGACGGCCACTACGATTGGTGTTGACCGTTGACCCCTCTCTACCGCAATCTACGAAACTGTGGTGGTGTGTGCGTACTTCCTTCTTTACCGGCATGGTGCCTGCCACCCAGAAGGTGGTATCGTGATACTCTGGGACGACACATCCCTGGCTGTTAGCAGAGCTGTGGCGTGCGGATGCCTTGGCTGTGCGCTGTGCGTCTGTGCGTGCACTGATGCACTGTGTGACCGCGTACCGCAAAAAAAAACACAACAAATAACCCCCTTTCCCCTAAATTTGGAGTTCCAATAAACGGCGTTATTTTTTATGCCTTTTTTGTCATTTTGACATGCCTGGCCGTGCCTGAGAAAAGATAGGCACGAAAATCGCGTTCAGGCACGCTGTTTTCAGAAAAGGTCATTCAGGCATTATTTCAGGCATGCCTTAAAGGCCTGGGCCTAGTCGGGACGCCCCCTCGTTCAATTTAGTATGTTTTTGAGGACCAATGTTTACGCACCTCTTCCTCTCTTAGAACCTTATACTTTCGGCCATACCTAGGATCGTTGGAAAGCCAAAGTTATCCGTTTTCTGTCGAACCTACCCACATGTTTTTGGTATCCCCCTGTGTGTCGGTGTGGCGATTAATCAGTCCAGCTGCGAAACGTTCCTTCATAAAACATAGTGGAAATATGAGGTCAAAAGTAATGATTCCGAGGCCAACATATTCACGTATCGTATCAGGACCTATTAACAATGAGCCACCGAAGGAGTCAAGGTCTTTTTCGCGAGAAAAAGCCCTACGAGCATGCTCTCGGGGGGGCTCGAACTCTCGACCTTGACGCTAACAAGCTTCGTGGTTACCTGCTAGGCCGCCGGGGCGACCGGCCTATGTGCGGCGTGGGGAGCTGCTATTTATGAATTCAATATTACAGTTTTTTTCTCTATATATCTGCATAGCAGTGTCAGATGACAAATGGAATCATACACCAGCCGTATAATTGCCCGAATGTGCTGTGGGCTGTTAGATCTGCACGTACTTTTGCATCATCATTTTTGCATCATATTTACCCTTGTTCAAGTGACCCCTGGAGGGGTACTCTGGGTCGAGGAAGGAAGTGGAAGCTCCACGTGATGTATATATATTACCGTCGTAGACACGAGAAAGGGGGAGGAACATCAGTAGTGGACAAACATTGTTAGTGGATCTTCCTAAGGTAGCTAATTATGCACTGCGATTGGCCAAGCGAGCACTGACCACTGGCATAGGGTTCGGGTTAGGGTTAGGGTTGGGGTTCGGTCTGAGGGTCAACATACTACTACCAGGACAAAATCCTCATTCTGAAGATCCACTATCACCCTTTGTCCACCCCTCAGGAACATGGAGAAACATAAAGGAACATGAAGGTGAGGCGATGGAAATCGCTCCAGCCCGCCAAGTGCCCCACAGAGAAAAACGCATATTTCCTCTGTGGAACTCCCAAATACCGTTCCATGAATATCCCTGCACCAAGTACGTTAGCACTCGGAACAGCCTCCCTGCTTTCTACTTGGTGAATGGGATGACACGAATACCTCAGGATAACATGGTGGTACGTCAAGCTCACCCAAGAAAAACAAAAATATCATGCTCAATGAAAACCAAAAGCTACCCAGCCTTCCCTTCGTTGAGGGCATCAGCTGGATAAAAAAACGGTTATTAAAATATATCACACCGGATAATTATCCGAAAAACAGAACCTCAAACAATTCTAAGTAAAACAGATTCTCAAAAATAAGCAACTCTCAGAAAAAACAACTCTCAGAAATAAACTAAATGTCAGGAAAATAAAAATAGCGTACCTGCGTCCATAAACACTCCGTTCGTTCAAATTGCAAACAATCAAAGTTCACAACTACTTTGAAACCACTCATCATATTTTATAGACTCCGGAAACTAAAAGCCAAATACGTAGCAGTTGCCTCTGTACGGGGAACAAACACACTGAATCCAATCAATCGGCATCGTCAAGAAATCAGCATTCCCATATATCACGGAACAAACTTGCCAGTCTTCAGATAACGTACGTTCACGTACGTACGTATTCGGTCGACCTCCATGAATATCTCTCAATTCTGCAGATCACGTACGTATTCGGTCGAACTTCCTTCATGAATGTCCGTATACAACATCTCTCAACTCCGCAGATCACGTACGTATTCGGTCGACCTGCATGAATGTTCGTATACACCATATTTTAATTCCTCGGAGACCACGTACGTATGATATTCTGTGGCTTATTTCGACCCATCAATAATAAATTAACTCTCAGAGAGAACGAACACTCAATGAAAGCCGGGCACCGGTATACATAAGTATCATATATACCCAAGCCTCCCTGCCAGGGCCCGCGTAATCAGGATGGGGCGGGGGGGGGTTGCACGACCACAAAACTCGGCGGGGGGGGTGTACTCATCATGTCGTGCACGTCCGTAGGGGGGGTTATATCAAGTATCATACTGCTGTTGTAATTATACATGCTGTGGCCACGAATTAAAAAAATAAACATGGCTGCCAACATAATAAAATATGTGTTGGTACAGATATTGCATGCTCTAAAGCAGCTACTCCATCGTTGGGCCTCCCAGACCCGCTCTCCTCAATAAAACCTTCACTCTGAGCCTCCCTACCTGTCAAGTTTACCAACAAAAAAGGGGGGGGGTACTTCATTGTCATCCATGGCAAAGTCGTATGCCCATAGGCCCTCATATCCCTACAATGTCGTGATGGCCATCCAAGCATGCCAGGTTTTCACGGCGGGGGGTGGGGGTCTTCGGTGGCCTGCATCGCCCCGGTGGTCTAACTGGTAGCCACGAAGCCTGTAGGCCAGGATGTCGAGAGTTCGATTCTCCTCATGGAGGTTTATATTCTCAAATGACACCGTCTGTCGAGAGCGCATATTATAGCGTGGGTAAGCAAAATTCGACGAGAGTTGACGAGGGAAGAAAGTGCTGAAATCTCCTCGCGTTAAAAATGCAAGGCAAGAACCGTAGTGGGGGACGAGGGAGGTGAGCCTACTTGTGACCCCGGATCTGAGTTACGACTAGGGACGGAGAAAGACGGAAGTGCGAAGATAATAAATGGGATGGACAAAAAAAACAAAAAAGTTGCAGCCCGAATCCACGCCACCACATGCACAGGGTTATACGGGGGTGGAGCCGCTACCAAAGTCGGTGCTAAATTCTTGGGTGTACCGTACGACTCGTGGTATAATTGAATTCACGGAAAAGTGTGGTCGGGTTATCACTTAAGATCCAAATAATGGCCATCATCTACCAGGGATCCAGGATACGGAGCATACGGCCAAAAAACAAACAAAACACAAACAAAAACATCAGCAACATCAGCACGGGCAGTAGGCTATGCGGGTAGCGGGGTATTGGACAGTGACGGATGGCAGGTGGTCGGCATGCTATCCTTGACGCAACACACCTTATCCACATCAAAACATGTCAACCTCAACGTGCGATCTGGGGGGGGCAGAACACAGCAGCCAACCCAGGGCAGTCTGAAAAAATGCCTACCACTGCCAAACAAGTGCATCGATACTGCTGTGATGCTATCATATCATACAAATACGTGAACGAAGATAACCAAACAATCCAACAAAAACATGAACCTGTTGTTCTTCATGAAGCTTTCAGCTTCCAGCTTTCGCTCGTGTTGTGCCTCACCCGGGCGGGCTTTGGCCTGGTCCTTTTGTAGAGCAGTCTCCGCACCGAACCCCGGCGAGCCACACGGGGCCCGCCTCCGTTTCCGTTCTCCCCTCTTGCTCTCCTCCCCCGCTTCGCCGTCCTCGGCTCCTGACGGTCAAGCAGGTGTACCTGCTCAGGCGCACCCTCTGGTGCGTTCTTTCTCGCGCGCGGCGAAGTCCCTCCCGCGTCAGCGATGGTTGTGGGGCTTGGAGGAGCACTCTGCTCTGCCTCACCGACCTCCTCTCTCTTTGTTTCTGGTTGCAGCAGTGCCTCCTGCCCTTGCGCGAGTATAGCCACCTCAGCCTCAATCTTCTGCTGCTGCTGCTGTTGTGACTGCTGCTGTTGTGACTGCTGCTGCTGTGACTGCTGCGGGTCCTGGTACTGCTGCTGCTGGTACTGCTGCCGCTGGTGATCTTGTCGCTGGTGCAGACACTCCTGCTGCTGAAACCACTTCTCTTGCTGCTGCCACCTAGCCACCTGATGCCGCTGCTTCCACTCCTCCCTCTCCTGCCTATCCTCCCGCTCCATCCGAATCTCCAATTGTATATGTCTTCTTCTCAAGTTTGCAATTTCCTCTTCACCGTCTGCTGCTCCCGTACCCTCTGGCCGCGGAGACTGGTTGCTTTGGTGGCCTCTTGCTCCCCTTGGAGGCTTGTTGCGCGCTCCTCCGCTATAAGCTGTTCCCGCGGCCTCCGCCGCGGCGATGCTTGCCGCCTCTGCTGCTGCCGTAGCTTCTTCAGCTACCTGGCCTCGTGCTCCCTCTGGAGGCTTTGTTCGCACTCCTGCGCTATGAGCTATTCCCGCAGCCTCTCCCGTGGCGATGCTCGCCGCCTTTGTGGCTGCCGTAGCTTCTTCAGCTCGCGTGGCCCAGCTGGCCTCATCATCGACAAGACCGCTGTTCGGTGAGAGTCCCTCTGAACTTTCCGTCCGTAATACAAAACGATCAGCTCGTCCTCGAGCGAGCTCTCCCGACTGATACCCAACCAGCGAGCCGTGCCAATTGAAACAGACGCTAGCGTGTTCAAGTGACCCCTGGAGGGGTACTCTGGGTCGGGGAACGAAGTAGAAGCTCCGCGTGATGTATATATATTACCGTCGTAGGCTGTTTCTTAAGGAAGTTCGATTTGTTTCAGTTCGATTTGTTTTTTCATCCATTTGTTGATGTTTTTGACCCGGAACGCCGTCGAAAGGGTCGTGCGCTTCTCGGAATACATTCTCCTACCATCCCACAGGTACCCCACGAAAAAATCCGCTTCTCCATCGAAGCAGTTTGAAATATCCAGCATCGCACAAATCGAACAATAGACATCAAATACAATTTCAAGGTATTTTCCAGTCAGAAATTACGGAATTTTTTAATAGTTTGTGCCTCTGGAATGTTATTTGTTGGATATTATTCCAAATGCCACATACCTCAAGAACTTGAAAATGCTTCGATGGAGAAGCGGAGTTTTGCGTTGGATACCTCTGAGATGTTGGCGTACTCATCCCAAGAAGCGCACAGCCGATTAGCCCGCATTCCCGGTCAAAAACATCAATAATCGGCTGAAAAAAACAAATCGAACTTCCTTGAGAAACAGCCGTAGACACGACAAAGGGGGAGAAACATAGAGAAACATAAAGGGACACGAAGGTGAGGCGATGGCAATCGCTCCTAACCACCAAGTGCTCCACAGAGAAACACGCATATTTCCTCTGTGGAACTTCCAAATACCGTTACATAAATATCCCTGCACTAAGTACGTTAGCACTCTGAACAACCCTTGCTCCCACCCGGACCTGATCCCACCCGGAACTGATCCCATTTGGCACCCTGCTCCCACCCACAAGGTGCAGAAATATAATCAGCCCTCCGCAGGAGCCGCCGGAGGCCCACCTGGCACCTCGATCCCATTTGGTACCCATGTAGGCCATACATATCTACAACAACTCCTGCTATACATATAGCCGTATTGAATGCACGTGCAGATTCGTTAGACTCGCACGTACGTGCAAGCTCTCCGGAGCCGCCATGCGTCTGCACGCTATGCCGTACCCTCACGAGACTATACAAAGTATCTGGCTCGTCATTGGACGTCGCCTGTGCACGTTACATCTAATCTATGGTACTGCTAAACTACTATATTGTATATACTGCAGGCAGTGTAGCATCTGTCCTCTCGCGTTCGCCCCTCCTCCCAAACCTGTATATGCCACCACACCCCACACAGCTAACAATGCGCTGATTGCAAGGTGTGCTTTGATGGATAATGCCAACCCACGAGCACCAGCGACCACGCTACCGCAGACCCCGAACACCAGCTACCACGTTACAACAGCTTGTTCTTGAGGAACTCGTACAGAAAAAGGATATCGGCTGCGATCTCTCCAGTCAAGCGATTGCGCTTCGTCGTGATCGTGTTTACTCGTACTGAGAACAGACGTTCCGATGCGGTGGACGATGCTTGCACTGCGAGATACTTGCGGACCAACTTGGCGACGTTCGAAACGTGGTTCAGGGGGCGCCGAGGGCTTTGACACGGTTGAAACTGTCTTGTTTCTGGTTCCTGTAAAGGGACCATTCGTTCACAATGGTGTCCTTCACCGAAAGAGCGGCCATAGTCGTACGTGAGCGGGGGGGGGTAGTCTGCGGCTACATATACGTCTGCCTCAAGCTGTCTGGCTTGTTTCCCTTTCTTCAACAGTTAACAGATGCATGAGAGACTTTCATCTGCCCGTTAGGTTGATCGTGTCACTCTCCCCGTTAGGTCGATTGGGTCACTCATTCGAAGCGTGGTTGGTCCCCCGTAATTTCGAACGTGTGTGGTGTGTGGTATATAGCAGGCTCTGCAGCTAATGCGTTGTCCGTGGCTACACGACTTGGATGGTGTGGCGGCTACTAACTATTTATTTTTGCCCTGCTCTGCTCTCTGCAGGCTCCGTCAATAACAGACAGTTTCGGAAAAAAAAAGTCAAACAAAACTTGCTCATGGACGTGGTTTTTACGTGGTTGATCAAAGACGGCCGAAGTCTCGCCGCATAAAAGACGTTGACGGCTACCTTTTTCCAGGGGCAAATTGTTTTGTAGTTCTTGCTCAAAGAAAAGGGTCGAAAAATGGAGTCCAGGCATGCGCAGTCAAACTGCGCAGGGTTGTGGTCATGGTACATAACACAGGCGGTATCAGGGTGCATGCACCGCCACTACAGCAGCCTTGGATGAATGACATGCCACCACAGCGTACGGCGACAGGGCGCGCCTTCTTTCTTGAACGAGTGGTCGGCTGGTGATGCCGTGGCGGGGAAAGTAGTGTTCTGCTGGAAGGAGAAATGATGGGTACGTACTCGTACGAGAGCAAACAGACACCGGCACGCAACCTCAAAGCTGGCAGACCGCGAGGAGGATGTGGGAGAGGCGAGTACCCACTCGCCGCTAAATCGTAGAGAGGCAGGGCTCGCCGCCTGCCCGAAGCAGTCGTGGCTTCTTGATACTGCTGCTGTGGTGTCGAAAGCAGCACAGCAGCAGGTGGGTCTGATTTCAGGTCTGGCGGTCAAGACGGGGTGGTGGGGATGTGAAGGATGTGTTCGCGGTGTTCGAAATATATATATATTTTCGTTTTTTTACAGTAGCCATACATACTATTTCTGGTATAATCACACCATATCCGCACACCTTACGGGAAACGGCATAGCCTCAGTTCTAATGCTCATTATTTCGCCCATAGAATATCTTCAAAGAGCCTAGATCATGGTCAACATTTGTGTCTCGGGAGGCATATCGATCAGACGCCTAGGTCGTCACGAAAAGTGCCTCTAAAGATGCACTTTTAAAACATGCAAATAAAAATATCGAAACACATTTGTTTTCCATGATTTTAGGTGAGAAGAAGTGCGGTGGTGGATGGTGTACTGCTTGCTTCTAGACTAGAGTACCTGCAGGCCCTTGGAGTATTGATTAACCCCTTAAGGGGCCCCCTCGGGCATAACATATAGGAAGAGCGACTGAAAAACAAATCCATATTTCTGGTATAGTTTCCACATTTCTCAAGTTCTAATGCTCATAATGGCGACCGATGGGTAAGTTTAGAGAGCCTAGCTAAATCATATTCAACATTCGTGTCTCAGAAGGCATATCGATCAGATTTGTTCATCCCGAAAAGTTCTTCTTACTCGAAAACGACACGCCTTACCCCTGGTACCCAAGACGAATTCGAAAAATGCAGTTTCTCCGGCTGTTGATTCTGTTTGAGCTCAGATTTTCGACGAGGACGCCGAGCACTAGTAGTAGGTGAACCTACCTGGGCCTCTCGTTCGACCATTCGTAACG
This sequence comes from Saccharina japonica, assembly GCA_008828725.1. Lineage (NCBI taxonomy): Eukaryota > Phaeophyceae > Laminariales > Laminariaceae > Saccharina > Saccharina japonica. The sequence continues at coordinate 13,954 of MEHQ01002773.1, forward strand.
TCCCACGTGGCCACCGTAGAGTTTAGATACCAAACAGAAGTTCCGAAACGACCAAAATCTTGCTGCGGAGCACTTTCGTTTCGTGATGCAAACACAGCAATGCTTGCCCTCATTTGCACATCCAAGAGCCCCAATACCTCCTAGAGACTATAACGAACAAGCTATACGTTTGTTGGTCGCAGGTCTGAGCATTAGAACTGGAGGTATGCCGTGTTCGGTAAGGAGTACTGATATGGTGTTATTATACCAAAAATAGTATTGCTGCTGTAAAAAACACAAAATGTATATATTTTCAAGACTCAAATACTTTTTTTTTAGGGCGATTGCCAAAATCAGGTACACCTGGTCGCTTTCGTGCCAAAAACAGTTACACTCTAAAACCAAGTGAAAAACGCACGCCACGAACGGTGTTTTTCAGGACCTTTTGGCTGTGAGAAATAATCAAACATACTTTTGAATTTGCGCCTGAACAGCAAAATGATACGACGTCGTAGCGAATGTGTGTGTGTCCTCCAAACTCTTGATATATGTTGTACGTTATTTTCAGTACGGGTATTAATATCTGTCGTATGCTTTCAATAATTTCGTGATCACACTCAATCCTACGACGCGTATTTCCGTAGTATTTATTGTACCAGGTATATTACATATGTATACAAGGGTTTCCGGCTGAGGCCGCCCGATCAACGAATCGAACCCAAGACCTTGGTAGTGGCTGCCAGTGGGAGGACGCCTACTTGCTGTTGAATGATTAATACGTAGAGGATGTGATACGCATTTCCTTCACCATTCTCATACCTGGTAGTACACACCAGACAGGGTAGCAGCACGCCGCAGTGGGGAGACGGTAGAGACATGCTGGTAGAGAGCATTCATATTGCCATGCGAGTAGTGGTATGTGTGTGTGTTCTTCACATTAAACCTTCCTTTCTACCCGTCGACATCCAGCACACCCAGTGTCCGTGCCGATTCATCATCCTAAAAAGGTACCACTTCTGTGGTCACAAAACTACGACACAGAGCAGAGCAGTAACAGAGCAGACAATGCAATGCCATATACGACAGGCAAGACCTACCCTGCTAGCAATCCAGGTGCATGGAAGAGAAAAAAAGAGAAAAGAAAGAAAAAAGCGAAAAGGAAAAATAATAGAAAGTAAACATACTGAAGCAAATCAACAATCAAGCAACCAAACAAAAGCATGACAAAATGAAAAAAAAAAAAAAAAAAAAATGTCGTGCTTCTCCCAGATGAGATGCGACATCTAGTTAAAAGAAACCAAATGAAATGAAATGAACCGAAAAAAAAAACAGTGCCAACAAAGCAAGACTAAGAACGACAGGAAAAGACAGGCAGCCAGAGCACACCAAAAGTACCTTCCAGCCAGCTGAGGCAGGTTTGTGCCCTTAGTACAGGCAGGTTCTACCAGCTAGTCGGTCTGGTACTGGTACCTACTCTGTTTGCCGTCTCTTTCCTGCTTTCGTCCGCCGCGGTTTCCCTACGAACCCCACCCTCTGTCTCCATTCCCTTGGGCGCCACCCATACAACGGATACGTGGCACTTCCTACTCAGTTCCGTTTCGTCCTCGTGCCTCACACGAGAGTCCAGGAAAGAGAAGAGGAATAACAAAAAACAAAATGTATACGTACGTAGCTAAGCAGCCAAAGAAAGTCCTAGGAAAATTCGGGGGGGCGGAGAGACAAAGGCAAAAGCGATCACGGCAAAAATATAAAATAAACCAAAACAAATGGATGATGCGAGGGATTGTAGCATCGCTGTCGTGCCCGCTACAACAGGCGTTACACCAAGCAAAAACATAAAAATAAAAAATAAAAAAAAATAAAAAGATCACCAGAAATAACCAAGGGAAACAATACCCAGTTCGCCATCCACCCAGCCAGGTAGTACTTCTTCCTCATCACAGTGATAAGAACGAGAGTAACAACGAAACTAAAGAAGACGAAACGAAACGAAAAAAAACAAACAAACAAACAAACACAACATAACAGAGCCGCGTTCGAAGCAGCTACAGAGGTGCGCGGCACGGGTAGTCTAGGCGGGACTTACTAGTCAGCCTGGTACCTTGCTATCCTGTCGGCTGTCTCCCTCCTGCTTTCATCAACCGCGGTTTCTGTACGACTGTTGCCCCCTCCCTTCCCATTCCCTTGTGCACCCCCCGCGACGGATGCGTGGCGCTGTCTACTCAGTTCCGCCTCGACCTTGTGCCACCGGACCATGAACTGTTCAGCCGCTTCGAGGACCCCTCTGTACCACTGTAGTGGTTTGATCAATGATTTGAAACCAAGACCTTGGTACTCGTAGTGGCTGCCAGTCGGCGTTAGAAGGACGCCTACTTCATGTTCTAAAAATAGCGTGATGAGCGAAAATTCTCGATTCCGCGTATGGCGCGACTCCTACGAAGGTTAGGAGATGAACGAAGCTAATGGTCCCGCACCGTATTTGACGGGATAGATGATGAGTGGCACCGTATTCGACGGCGAGATGAACGGTGAGCAGAACGAACGTATGCAAGATCAAGTATATACCGGTCGCCCCGGTGGTCTAACTGGTAGCCACGAAGCCTGTAGGCCCGGATGTCGATGGTTCGATTCTCCCCATGGAGGTTTTTATTCTCAATTGACACCGTCTATCGAGAGCGCATATTTAGCGTGGGTAACAAAATTCGACGAGAGTTGACGAGGGAAGAAAGTGCTGAAATCTTCTCGCGATAAAAATGCAAGGCAAGAACCGTAGTGGGGGAGGAGGGAGAGGAGCCTACTTTGTGACCCCGGATCTGAGTTACGACCAGGGAGGGAGAAAGACGGAAGTGCGAAGATAATAAATGGGATGGACAAAAAAAAAAAAAAGTTATAGTCGTAGCCTGATAGTATACGAACAAAACATCGAGTTAATTTGAGACTGAACTGCTCGCTTTCCGTACTACTATCTGTCTGTGTCAGCAAGCAGGAGTACGTAATATATTACAACAGGTCCATTGTGCTGTATGCGCGCGTATGATACGTTATGTAGTCGTTGCAGGTTCATTGTGCTGTATGTGCGCGTATGATACGTTCTGTAGTCGTTGTGGCGGGTCGTATGTACGTAGTAAACCGAAACGATGATCTTACGAACACGGGACCAGACACCCCCTCCTCCGCCGCTCGTTATCGAAGCAGCTGGTCAGAGGTATAGACAAACGAGCCAGTTCTTGTACCTCGGCGGCATTATCCACGAAGACGCTGACCTCTCACTCGAAATCGAACGACGGATCCGTCTCATGTGGGCGTGCTTCAAACGGTTCGGACCAGAGTTGTACGACATGAAGACGGCTCGACTCAGTCTGAAAGTCCGCATGTTGAAGGCCGAGGTGATTGAACACCCTGCTGTACGGATGTGTCACGTGGACCCTCAGTGCACAACACTTCGCCAGGCTCCGATCGGTACACCACCAAATCCTCCTGCGTATCATTGGCTTCAAGCGTCGGCAGCGTGGCGACTATAGGACCCTCTCGTACGCAAAGGCTTCTCAAGCAGACACGATGCGAGAGCATCGAAACGACGATCCTAAACGGCGTCTGTTCTTTGCGGGAGCCGTGCACGGCAACCCAAGGGGCGACTACCCAGTCGGTTGATGTTCGGGACCATGACGGGTGGGGAGGGACGCAGACCGGGCGGACAACCAAAGTCCTGGCAGAAATGCATTGCTGAAGACCTCAAGGTGTTTCAAGCCACCAAGGGGTCCACGGCACAGGTCCCGTTGGTGTTTGGAGTAGAGACCGCAGGTGGACCGTTGCAGCAACTAAAGTGGGCAAGTGGCACAGGGGGGTCCTCGAAGCGGCTGAACAGTTCATGTCCGGTGGCACAAGGTGAGGCGGAACTGAGTAGACAGCGCCACGCATCCGTGCGGGGGGTGCAAAAGGGAATGGGAAGGGGGGGGGCAACAGTCGTACGGAAACCGCGGTGATGAGAGCAGGAGGGAAACAGCCGACAGGATAGCAAGGTACCAGGCTGACTAGTAAGTCCCGCCTAGACTACCCGTGCCGCGCACCTCTGTAGCTGCTTCGAAAGCGGCTCTGTTGTGTTTTGTTTCGTTTCGTTTCGTCTTCTTTAGTTTCATTGTTACTCTCGTTCTTATCACTGTGATGAGGAAGAAGTACTACCTGGCTGGGTGGATGGCGAACTGGGTGTTGTTTCCCTTGGTTATTTCTGGTGATCTTTTTTATTTTTTTATTTTTTTATTTTTTTGCTTGGTGTACCGCCTGTTGTAGCGGGCACGACAGCGATGCTACAATCCCTCGCATCATCCATTTATTTTGTTTTATTTTTTATTTTTGCCGTGATCGCTTTTACCTTTGTCTCTCCGCCCCCCCGTATTTTCCTAGGACTTTCTTTGGCTGCTTAGCTACGTGCGTATACATTTTGTTTTTTGTTACTTCCTCTTCTCTTTCCTGGACTCTCGTGTGTGGCACGAGGAACGAAACGGAACTGAGTAGGAAGTGCCACGTATCCGTTGTATGGGTGGCGCCCAAGGGAATGGAGACAGAGGGTGGGGGGGTTCGTAGGGAAACCGCGGCGGACGAAAGCAGGAAAGAGACGGCAAACAGAGTAGGTACCAGTACCAGACCGACTAGCTGGTAGAACCTGCCTGTACTACGGCACAAACCTGCCTCGCTGGCTGGAAGGTCTTTTGGTGTGCTCTGGCTGCCTGTCTTTCCTGTCGTTCTTAGTCTTGCTCTGTTGGCACTGTTTTTTCGGTTTTTCTTTCATTTCTTTCATTTCATTTGGTTTCTTTTAACTAGATGTCGCATCTCATCTGGGAGAAGCACGACACTTTTTTTCTTTTCATTTTGTCATGCTTTTGTTTGGTTGCTTGATTGTTGATTTGCTTCAGTATGTTTACTTTCTATTATTTTTCCTTTTCGCTTTTTTCTTTCTTTTCTCTTTTTTTCTCTTGCATGCACCTGGATTGCTAGCAGGGTAGGTCTTGCCTGTCGTATATGGCATTGCATTGTCTGCTCTGCTTACTGCACTGAGCGTAGTATCTCTGTGTCGTGGTTTTGTGACCACAGAACTGGTACCTTTTTAGGATGATGAATCGGCACGGACACTGGGTGTGCTGGATGTCGACGGGTAGAAAGGAAGGTTTAATGTGAAGAACACACACACAGTGTAGTGATGTCTTCGTGTCCGTACAGGAGACAAGTGTACGTATGATTTCTGATTGACTAAAAAAACGGCAATTTCAGTTGAAAGCTAGGCATAGTAGACAAACTCAGTTGTACCTGGCCCCTTTCGAGCCAAAATCAGGTACGATGTGAGGCTGGCCAATAGGAGGGTTCCTGAAGCGTGATTTATACTTGATTTTAGAGTGTAACTGTTTTTGGCACCAAAGTGACCAGGTGTACCTGATTTTGGCCATCGCCCTTTTTTTTATGTTCGAAGGGGCCCCTTACGAACTCGTCCCACATATTTGAGGGAAAACTACTTGCAATTAGTGTAGGAGTCTTTTCTTCAGTTTCGAATGGGTTAAGGTTCAGCAGAATCGTTGAAGGTGGCGAAGATAATATTCGATGCCTGCAGTCCTGAAGGGCGTGTTTCTAATGAATATCTTGTGAGTTATGAGTGATTGATGCCATGTGAAAAACTAATTCTTGACAACCGCTCAAGAAAAAAAGGGTCGCATTGAAAGCCTTTACAAAAGAAGTTTTTTTTTTCAAGAATTTGGCGTTTTGCGCCTCTTCTCCCAATAATAAATTGGATTTAAGCATTCGTGCTGAAATTAGAGAGGAAATAAGACGCGAGGCTGAGTTTTAATAGGAAATTCTTAAGTGCTGTCGCGTACTGTACTTGTGAACTCCGGAGGTGCGAACCTCACACGATCTTACCTGCTTTGTGTCGCACACCGAAGTATCACAGTCAGCTTGCAAATATAAGTTTCGACGAAATCCTAGATCTCACGCAGCTGTTTGTTGTTTTATTATATTGGAAATATATTATGTTTTCTTTTGAAAAATGCAATAATCAAATGACCCGCCCCCCTCCGCAGACAAGGTGTTTCTGCGCTGACGCTCATCGCCTAATTGTAAAACGCCTGCCCTTGTGGCTGGTGGTCTTGCTTCTCTGTGTTCGTGGCTTCGCGTGCACGCCCAACGAGCACCCTTCGCTAGGCCACAAGGAGCACTAAGTATAGCAACAGTATATTTCGTTGTCCCTTATCTACTTGACTTTAAATTAAGTAGCATTAACCCTTCATGGAAACCATCGTTGATCAACCTCGGGTGAGTTCGAACGTTCGATGCGTGCTACGGTAGAGGTAGCACTTTTCGGCTGAATCGGTTTCTGAACGATCGGGCTCCTTAACCCAAATTCATCGGACTTTCATCCTAGGTGACGAAATATGTTTCAGAGTATACTTCGGTCATGAGATTTCCCATCCGGCAGCACTTTTATTTTCCGCCAAAATCATTTTTCGGTGAGGTATGACGCTCCTTAAGTGAGGAGCTCAGAAAAAACATGGTGAACCTCTATCGTAGCATGCGTCGTTCCGCGTACGAAGTAGAATGATGCTGACAGTCCCGCCGTGCCGGTGCCGACTCATCTTGATACTCCACAAACAAAAAACACAACCAAACTGAGAACAGCGCTCGACTGTATTTCATCGAGGGCAATAATAATGGAGATTTGTATTCTCGAATGACACCAACTCACTGTCGAGAGCGCATATGGTTAGGCAAGATTCGACGAGAGAGTCGACGAGGGAAAAAAGTGCTGAATTTTTCTCGCGGTAAAAACGAAAGGTACGTACCGTAGGGAGGGAGGGAAGGGAAGAGTCTACCGAGTGGCCCCAGATCTTTGAGTTACGACAAACGAAGCAGAGACAGCTGAAGGGCTAATACCTGGGATGAAATACAAACAATATACACGCTGGTAGAGATCAGACGCAATGGAAATCGACGAGAGCGGTGACAATGCTGAGCGTAGTATCTATTTGACGTAGTTTTGTGACCACAGAACTGGTATCTTTTTTTTAAATGAAGAATCGGCACGGACGCTGGGTGTGCTGGATGTCGACGGGTAGAAAGGGAGGTTTAATGTGAAGAAGACACACACAGAGCAAAATACGACCAACTATTGTTGGTACCAGTATGTAAATATATTGCTTTTCGTATTCGCCGTAGGTGGTAATAAATATGGCCCCCCGCAATAGTGGTATGTATCCTCGTGTGACTACGTAGATAGAGTTGATTTCGTGAGTTCAAACCCTACGTGGGTCAGGCTTTTGTTTAGTTTTTTTTTTTTTTCATAAAACGAAATCAACGGCTGAAAGCGCCTATTAATAGCAGCGTGGTTATACCGTACAGTATATGACAGTGTCTACCACACCCCCGGTAATAATATTTTGGGTTTTGGAATTTTATCACCCGGGGGTGGTGTACCGTGGGGGTGTGGTATACACCGTACCCCTGGTGATAAAGTGGGTGGTCGTTTGGGATTTTAGGTTATTCACCACCCCGGGTGGTATACCGTAGGGGTGTGATAACATGGGGGGGTGTACTCATGTTGTGCACGGCCGTAGTCATATGACCATAGACCCTCGCATCCCTACAATGCCGGGACGGAGCGCGTTGGGTTTTCACCAACCAGGCAGACATTGCTTGCACCAAGCACGAAACGCCGTGAGGTATTGGGCGAGTCGCATGGAGGGTGAGCTGCATCCTGCTAAGAACCGCCTCTGAGGCGGACTTGCATATGGACGACGGCTTCAATGAGTTAATTTAATTTCTGGTGTGGCCACTTCCGGAGACAGCAATGGGTTTTACTATGTAACTGCCTCGCGGATGCCTTACCATATTAACACTACGTGAAACGACCATTCCCCTTGTGCGGAACAAAGGTTCTCCACCCCGCACAAATGATATACTCGACCGCCAGCTTTGGTGACCGAAAAAAACAATTACAAAAAAAAACGGCACCTTGGTTGTCTAGCTCACGCAGCGAGTGGCGTGTTTTACAGCGTCGTGGCCAACCGACGCCAACCCAACCTCTAAATATAGGGGGGGCATGGGGGGGTGAAAACAGGGGTTTCAAACTAGTCTTGCTGCCATATTCTAGGCAGACGGGGGTGTGATAATAACGGGGATGATAGCAGTGGTTGCAAGTTTTTGGCGCAACACTCCAGGCAGGCGGCAAGGAATGTGATAGCACCGGTTGCAAAGGAGTTTTGCTGCCACATCCCAGGCTGCCCCGGTTCCGCAACGCACGGCTGGCTCTCGCACTCTGGCTCGCCACAGACCAAGAGCTCTGCTGTGAGGGCCTCATCATCAGGCACCATGGCTGGCACATCTGCGGGTACCGGTACTGTTGTGTGGACCGCAGCAGCAGTCGCAGTGGCTGGAAAAACGACGGGCCTGCTGTGAAAGCCTCCGCACCGGCAGGCACAGATGTGCTTTTTGCACGAAAGACAAAAAATAACTTGATCGAGCCTGGAACCGCAGCAGCAGTTGTATGATGCGCAGACATGTTTTGCTGGTTTGTGATGGACCACGCTTGCACTACGACTCTGTACCTCCTCCACCTCTATGCTGCTGGTCTCCATACGGTAAGCTGTGGTACTCGCGCAAACCTGGTGTGCTGCTGCTGCTGTGCTGTTGCGGTACCGGTACTCGTGTTGTTGATCGGCACGCGTTCACAGATGCTCCTAGTTTATAGATGCTCCGAGTATACTCGATACTCGGAGTATCGAGGATTTTTCGTACTCTCGAGTGCTGAGATTATTAGAGTACCGGTGGCCTAAATACTCGGAGTACTTGGAGTATGAGCAGTACTGAAGGCCCAAATACTCCGAGTACTGGGAGTATAAGAAGTATTTGTTCTCAAGTACAAGCAGTACCCGGAGTACAAACATCAAATTTACTTGGAGTACTCCAAGTATCGGGCGTATTGAACACCAAAGTACTGCGAGTACACAAAGTACCTGAAGTATTGCTTTCTCCAAAATACTTTAATTATACTCCTAGGTATCATAATCGGAGCATTTACGATTTTTGAAATGCTACAAACGCTCCCAGAACCTGGGAGGAATGACGGCCGAGTCTTTAAAAGTATGCAAAGATGCTGCTAATATACTTCACACTCGAGTGTACTCCGAGTATCGAGTACATTTCGTGCTCCGAGTACTGAGGGTATTAGAGTACTGGTGGCTTGAATACTCGGAGTACTTGGAGTATGAGCAGTACTGAAGCCCCAAAAACAGCGAGTACGAGAAGTACCCGCAGTATCGGACCCGGAAATACTCCGAGTATGACAGTATCTGCAGTACAGAATCTCGACATACTCCGAGTACAAGCAGTATCCTGGAGTAACAAACCCCGAAATACTCCGAGTGCACGAAGTACCTGATTTTCATAATCTCCAATACTTCTCACTTTACTCCAAGGTACTCGGACCATCTGTGCACGCTTTCATCCGCCGTGATAACTTGGGGGTGTCATGATGATAATGAGGCGTTACCTCAGGGGGGTGGTATACACCGTATCCCGAGTGATAACTCGGGTGGTCGTTTAGGATTTTAGAATAATGGCCACCGGGGTGGTATACCGTGGGGGTGTGGTATACAAGATGGGGTGTGGTATACACTGTCATATACGGTAGGCGCAATCCGATGCGAGTCGACGAGAGAAACGAAGGGTTGACGTCTTCTGACGATAGAAATATCGGAGGAAGGGCGAGCGCTTACTTTGTGACCCTAGATATCATCCCTTTTAAAACTGCACTGCCTACAAATACATATTTCCCTCCAATTCCAAGTGTTTTGTCCCCACATCGGGACTGGAGTCCTCAATGGGTTAAAAACAAGCCCCCGCAAAAGTGGTGTCGCAAGTCGATGTGTTTCGAGTTCTACGTACACACTGGGGTTTGCGCAATGTGCCTTGCTCCCTCATTATCCTTGAAAACCGTAATGCATGTTTCTCCAAAACCCAGGAAAACAAAACTCCACGCATACCGCATGTACATCGCCTCCTTAATGGTGTCTGTCAGTTCTGCATACTCGGCCTCAGTGGTTGAGAGCGGAGCGCATTTATGCGTCCTCGAAAATCAGCACACACGCCCCTGCACACAACATAGCCCCGCCGGATACTGACCTTCTGTCAGTGGTCTTGTTAACATAGTCTGCATTCGCAAATGCTACCAGCTCGAGCCCATTTCCTTTCTGGAACGTAATGCCGAAATCACTCGTAGAAAACACGTACACTAAACTACAGTACCAATCACTATATTTCAATGTACCTCCCTTGGCTTGTTCGCGTACCTCGCCACCGCTCGCACCGCGTTCGCAATATCGGGTCGTGTTTGGTTCGCAAGCCACATCAAGCACCCCACCAACTCGCGAAAAGGCAAATCACCCACGGGCTCATCTTCGTCGAATTCCTCGAGTTTCAGACCAGTCGAAAGTGGGTTACTCCTCCCAGAACTAACATTAAACCTTGCCGCGGTATTTTCAGCGAAAGCCTGCTGCGAAATCGCCAAAGTACCAGCATCCCAATACATCAAAATCCGACAACTAACATGCCACCGCAACTCGCCCAGATTGTTGATCGGGACGAGACGGTTAAGATCTTCACTGAAATGATCGTTCCTGACCTTGAGGCCGACAGCAAAGGTATTATCGACATGAACTACTGTTACTATGGAGACATAGCCTGGCTCGATCAACCGCATGGCACACGCATCATTTGGGCTCTGCTCAAATCCAAGAGTCTTCATGTGAGAGAGTAGGTTGTTATGCCACGACGTCGACGCTTGCATCAAGCCGTAGAGACTGCGGTTCAACCTGACTACCTTACCAGACATTTCGCCGCAACCGGGAGGTAGTCTCATATACAGATCCTCTTGCTAACTCGACTGATCGAACGCTTGCTCAGCATCAAAATGACACAAACCCACACCCGACTCGTACGCAATAGCACCCAGCAAACGAAAACAAGACGCCGCAGGGATGGGGGCAAAAGTCTCAAAAAAATAATACCCCCACACGGCTTGAAACATCGTGCCACCAGTCCCGCCCTCGCCCGGAGCACTTCTCCGTGCTCGTTGGACTTCCAGGCGAACACCCACTTCGCTGAGATGACGTTTAGTCCGCTTGGCTGCCATGTCGCTCCAAACGCCCCCGCGTCCGCCAGCCCATGGTACCCCTTTTCCATCGCCTGCCTCCAGATGGCCGAACACTCGTCCGTACACGCTTCAGCATACGAGGTCGGGGTTGAAAGCTCGCTCGCCTGGCGTGCGGGAAGGGGGGGATTCTCGTTCACCGGAGCTTGGAAGAAGAGTATATGACCTATACCCTCCCTTGCTGCCATCAACGACAGCGGCTCATGCCCCACAGCCCCGAGGTGCCGCGCAGTTTCCCCCAGTGTCTTGCCCCTCTGCACACCACCATTCTGCAGCCCCGGGGTGTGGCTACCTAGCTTCTGGTGCCCCGCAGCCTCCCCCCTAGTCCGGCCTCTCTATACATCGCTATCCTCCGGGCCGTGATTATAGTTACCCAGCTCCCGCGCAGCACGCTGTAAACGTTGTGGCTGCGATGACAGCTGCGGCGGCGACGACGGCCGCGGTGACGATGGCGGTGGCAGCGGCGGTGACGAAGACGGCGGCAGCGACGACGGTAGTGACGGCGACGGCGGCAGCGGCGGTGATGGCGGTTGAAGCGGCAACAGTGGGGACGGCGACGGCTGCTCGGACCGTATGCCTGGGCCTTCAAGAGGCTCCAGCGCGCCCGGGGACGGTGATACCAGGTGGGTCCGTACGCCGGGGCCTCCCAGAGGCTCCGGCAAGCCCGGGGACGACAACAGCAGCGGCGGGAACAACTCCTCTTCCGAAGGCAGTAACCCCACAAATGGCTCTTTTAGGTGCTCCCAAGAAACGTCGCGGGAGTACGACCTCTGGCCAGACAGCAGCAAGATCATGCAGGAGTCTGCCGAGTGATGATTTCCGCTGGTGATGTAAACCCAGGGCTCACCTTTGGGCCCTGTATTCAGGGTCGTCCTCATGTGGTGGTAGCCCGGCTTCAAGAACGGGAGCAGCCGCGCAAACGGTGACTTCCGGTAGAAACGCCGGTATGGCGAGTATATGTCCGGCTTGTCTCTCACCCTCGCTGTCATGATGATGACGTCACTCGCGTACTTGCAAGCCTCGGCCCAGAGGGGCCGCGTCGGCGGCATCCTCGTGTCCCCGAATAGGTGGGGGGGGAGCAGGCGTGACGCCGTTGCAATCTTCAGCGTCATATCTATCCGGCGCTCGACCACGCCATTATGCTTGGGAGGGCCGATGGGTGTGTGATCGCGCCGGATGCCGTAGTGGTTGAGCATCGCGACGAACTCCGCTTTGACAAACACGGTGCCGTTGTCGGAGCGAAGGCACTACACGGTGGACGGGCGACCTCTGGCGGTGATATCAGGGAGGAAACCAGCGACGAAGTTCGGGACGTCGGACTTCCGGTGCAAGAAATACGGCCACCCCAGCCGCGAGTAATCGTTCTCGAGGCTGCTTGTCCGCCAGATCCACGAAAAGACGCTCCAGATGCCTGGTGGAGCGGCACTGGGTCGTCCACGGCACCGGCATCGTCCTCGCTTTTGCTTCTGGGCATCCGGCACAGGAAACCAACTCTCCAAGAACATTAATGCTTATTTGGCGGGCCGTTTCACGAAGCGTATCAGCATGGGAGTGGGCAAGGGAAACATGAAGATCGTTGATGTCGATCCTCCTTATCTTGCCAGGGGCCAACCTAGCGGCAGCGATAGGGGTCTCGACAATCCGTGTAACCTCAATGTACGAACCAGTGTCCCTACGCACGAAAGACAAACCCCTACCTAACAAATGAGCTCCATCGGCATTGAGTGTGACGGGGCATTTCGGCATTACCGCGTGTAGTGAGAACAGGTTGATGCGCACACCGCGTACATGGTCTACGTCCAACAACTTGACCTCTACGTCACCCTGCTGACTGTGCATCACCATCGGGATAGACATATGCTACGATAGAGGTGCACCATGCTTTTTCTGAGCTCCTCACTTAAGGAGCTCCAAACCTCACCGGAAAAAATGATTTTGGAGGAAAATATAAATTGCTGCCGGATGAGAAATCTCATGACCGAAGTATGTTCTGAAACAATATTCGTCACAAAAATGATAGTCCGACGAGTTTCGGTTAAGGAGCCCGATCGTTCAGAAAAGGATTCAGCCCAAACAATCTACCTATACCGTAGCACGCGTCGGTACTACAAAAACATGCAACCTTCAGTGACAGCATGTCACCGACGACCAAACTACTCCAGCCGATGGAACAAGGGATTACCCGTCACATGAAAAGTAGCACCATAACCCGCTACCCACTATCCTTCTTACCCCCCGGGAAACCATCATGACTACCAGCCTTGCCTTGCTGCGCAAACTGCGCGGTGAGAGGATGCGGGTCGAACGTAGGCGCAAAGCTGCCATTGTTGGCCAGGTCAGGGGAAAAGCTCGAGCAGGGCTGAGGCAGGGAAGTTCCGGCTGAGGTATATCCACCCCTGCCGTAGGGTTTCGGTGTTTCCTGCAGCCAACCACAACCGTAGTACATCGAGGGGTGTTGGGGGGCAGTAGACGGGGTCGCAACGTTCATGTGCGCGGGGGCAACCGGGCACTCTGCGATAAAGTGGCCCGGCCGGTTAGAGCGAAAGCAAAGCCCCTTGCCCCCCCTTGGCGTACCACCCGGGGCATTGGAGGTATAGCCCCAGGCGGCGGCGCAGTAGGTACCCAGCCCATCGGCGGGACCTGCCCACCGGTGCCGAACGGATATGCACCCGAGTCATCCCAACGGTACCTGCAGACCGCGGCATCCCAACGCCAGGGCAGTTATGCCCTGCGGTACAGCTCCACCCCTACCGCCACAGTTATGTTCGGGCAACGATGCTGCTGCTGCTTGGGCTGCTGGAGCTGAAGGGGCTGCTTCTGCTGCTGTTGCTGACCACCCTTGAACCTCCCGCCTCTCTTGTTCTTCCTTCCTCCGCCTGAACACGCACTTCCTCCACCGGAAAATTGCGCAGCTCTGGCGTACAAGGCATGTCAATCCCCCACCCCCTTCATCGCCAACGCCTTAGTTACCATCTCTCTCGACCCTGTCATTCGCGTACGCGTCACGGATGATTCCATCGATTTCGGAACGAGGGATGGACGGGCGGGGAAATAGTAACTTGTTTTGAATCGTATCGAGCGAGGAAAGGTTGTTGACGATGTGTCTATTCACTTCCTCTACACTCTCGCCCTTACCTAACATGGCCAACTGATCAGCCGCCTGGTCTACCCTGTCCAGCAACAACGGGGGGTCTTCTCCCTCCACCATTCGGATTGTCTCAAATTCCCTCTGGAGACGGTGGGTAGCAGCTATAGTTTTAGGCATGTAGTACTTCTCCAGTTCCTGCCACGCACCGCTCGGTGACATAGTCTGCTGCATGCGAAACTCGGCGAAAGGGTGTCCTGTCATCTATTGCAACATTAGATCATAAACAAACCGCGCATCCCTAATCTCTTGAGGCGTGCGCCTCTACTCCAACTCCTCCTGAGACACGTCCATGTCTTCTACCATCACTGGGTTATTTGTCCACTTAAGGACATGCAGGCAACCAAGCAATGACAGGTGAGCCTGAACGTTACTGCGCCACATACCACAGTGCGCTTCTACATTGTCGAACTCGGGGGTTCTCGACTGATTTAAACTACCAGTAGGGCGGGAAAGGGAAACGTACGGCGTGCTTGTTTGGATTGCTTGCCCAGGTGGTGGCACAGTAGTCGTCGATGCTGCATCCCTCGCAGCTGCTTTTCCTTAGTATATCCTTCCCCCACCGACCCCCCTCCCCGTCTATACGAGAAGCGCGTCCCTCCGGGCGCGCAGCCTCTTCTCCTCCACTGTCCTCTGCAGGACCTCGATCTCTTCTCCCATGTCTCGTATCTTCTCCTCTGCTTTGACGCTCACGTCCACGCTATGCCCTTCTGATCCAGGCATCGCTGAGAGCTAGTTCCCGCCTCTCTAGGCTGGTCGGGGCTAAGTTTGTACCAGTAGAAGATCACCGGCTCGCTACTGTGTTGATCGGTCTCTGAAAACCCCCGCACATCTTCTACATAGAGCAGAGCACTACCGTTTACAGCAGGCACACAAAACGAGCAGCACAGCAGTATTCAAGTTTCGGCCACTCCCCTATCCTACTTCTTGTTAACCAGCTATACCTAATCTCTACTTGCCAACCCAAATCTGTGGGGAACAGAGGGAGGGAAGGAGGGAGGAAGGGAGAGGAAGCGAGGCATTTCTTTCTACTGCTGCATCATTTTTTCCAAGCTCTAAAACAATGATTCCGAGTCCATTTGTAACTATCCACTACTACACTGGTACCAGGGTACGTATTTACGTATACAACCATACGCCCATAAATCATAAAAAGCACCGTGCGCTCATACCTGGTATACCTGATATACTCACAGCTGTATAGTACTTATCGCACAAACAGCAAAGAAAGGCATCGCATACAGACAGATACAGCAGTACAACCATCTGAGCATGTTCAATGTACCTTGCCTTGCTGGTTTCGATGTATAGTACCAGTATTTGTTGTACTATGCACGCTGGGTATGCGGTATATCGCTATCAGGCAGCACTTCAGTGCTGCAGTACGACAGAACTTTAACACTGCATTCAAGAAGAAGCGAGCATGGCATTCGAGAAGCAAAGCACACAACCAAAACATAATGTCGGCTCGTCAAGTGCTCGTGACGTGCGTACTTAATTATAATATGCATGCATCATAACCCCTCCTCCCCAAGCCCCAAGTCAAGTACGTAGCCTATTGTCCCGCACCAAGAACGCAAAACAACAGAACCAACTAATCGTATTCAGTATAGTAGTAGGTGGTCAACAAGAATACTCCTAGCTCCTACAACGCACCTACTACGTACACCTGAACAGTAGCACCATCGTACGTACAAAACACATCAACGATAACAAGAAAAAGCAATCAATCAAGCAGCACAAACAAAGAGTATACCTCAATCAGGGCTGAACGGAGGCATGAGCCCACCACCCAGGCGCCATCGCGGCTCAGCTTCCATGCTGCTCGGACCACAAACTTGTTCTAGATGGTGTTGCTCGCCTTTCTCCCACACCTGCTTCCTCTCCTCCTGCTGCTGCTGCTGCTGCCCGCTTCTCGTCTCTTGCCTTTCCCCCTCTTCTTGCTCCTCCACCTCAACCACCATATTCACCTCCTCGTTTTTGCGTTTCTCGTAGGATGCCTGGGCTCGGTGCGCCAGTACCAAACGGCTCTCCACTACCAATGCGTTCTGCTCCGCCTCGATGTCTACACGCGTACCAATCGCGGGCGGCGGTGGCATTGGCGGTGGCAACGGCTGATACTCCTGCTGCTTGCCCGTCCCAACTCCGTCTTCTTCGTCTCCTCCATCTCCTCCCCCTGTTCCGCGGTCAACCATCCTTTCATCTTCTGCACTTACTCTATGCTCCTCCCGCAGAAATCCCCTGCCACTAGGAGTACATGAAACCATCTCTTCATCCACGTTCTACTGCGCGTATGACGGAATTATCTTCGTCGCCGCTGGATGGGTTCCAACGTGGCGCGCAGGCGAAGCGACCTGCTCTTGCGCGCCCGGACTCACTCAACAAGCCAGCTCAATGGGGCTTGTCTTCTCAATTGGAGGCAGCAGCTGTCGGGCCTCCTGTCGTCGCCCGTCCTCTGCACTATCGTCGTCGCTCCGAGATGTCTGCTCTCCACCCAGCCAGCTCGTCAGCTTGTTGTTCTCTCTCTCCGTCTGCCTTATTCTCTATTTTTTCTTCTCTCGTAACTTCCTCCTCAAATTTGGGGATCGGGTATGGTTTACAGTAGGGGTGAACGTGCCTGCTTGGGCCCCCTTCCCTTGTTGCGGTATTGTCGTCCAAGATACTGTCCTTCTCTGCTCTGTCGCTCTCCCCTCACAATCAGCGAGCTGGGCCTCGCTCGTTGCGGCACTTAGATTCGCTGCTGCCAACTCTCTCATCATCTCCATTTCCTCCGGATGGTCTTCCTCTCTCGTTGCTGCTGCTACCAACTACTGCGTCTGCTGCTGCTCCAGCTTCTTCTGCCGCTGCTAGCATGCATTGCGCGTGCCTCGAGCAGCAAGCGGGTCCACCGGCGTCGGCTCACGTCTGGCTGAGGCGGCACGCTGCTGCTGCTGCGGCCGTATCAGGTGAATGACCTCTGGCCTGCACTTTATTTGCTACTGTTCCGACGATATCCGATAATCCACCTCGTTGAGATGGGCACTCTTCTTCGCGAGCACCGTAACCCTCCCGGTACGCGCGGCCCAAGCTCCTTCATAGCGCAGGATCCGTTCAACCACAACGAGACGCTCGCAGTGCAGCTTGTCCACGATCCCCATCAGCCGCACCGTCTTCCATCTCTCTACTTCCGTGTCATTCGTCTCGATGCGGAAAGACCCACCCTCGGTCCTCCGAGTGCTGTACCGCCTGATGCCCCTAGCAACCCGGGATTGTCGACGAGACGCTATAACGTATTGATTCAACCCCGGGCGCATGACGGGCCCTTACACAGGCGGACAGGGTCAGGTGCTGGAGCGCTCCTCGACGTAGACAAAGAACACCCAGCGAGCACAGCTCAAGCAGAGTAGAGGATAGACGAACCAAGTGTCATATGTTATTATCACGTATGATGTAGAAACATATATGCTCATATGGCAACATATAGAAAGTATATTGAATGAAACACCGGGGCATGGCATCGACCTCATGCGGATCCCGGTATCTAATATCCCGCTATCAAACATCCCATTACCCATAGAACTCCACAGTCTATCCAACGGACGCCGCATGTTGTATTTATTGCACGCACAATCAACATAGGTGGACTCGCAGAAGCATACGCAGGTAGCAAAAAATCAGAGTTATATCATGTGTTGTTATCCCTGTATCTAGGAACTCACGCAGCCAGATAGTTTGTAACCATCGCCAAATTGTGTGCGTTGGTAGATGATGGACGCCAGTTGACGTTGCTTTCTCGTCAACGTGTACGTATAGCGTGGTCACAAGACAGGCTTCAACTATTTCATGGTACGCAGCCAGCTCGAAATCCCTCCCAAACATCAACACGCAGAAGCAGCAACAGAATGAGCAGGACTGCAGCAGCAACAGCAGCGGCCAAACCTAGACGTTTTGCGGCGCACAGCTGGGACGTCTTGGTGCTATTCAACGCTGGTGCTGTGCTGCTGTGTATTGTCTGTATACGTTTATAATCTGCGCTACTGTAGTTTGGTGGACGTTGTAGGAAATCGGCTTCGGCCAGCTAGAAACGGATCCCATTCAACACTAGCGGGGCAGCAGCACGTCGGCAGCAAACCCGGCCAGCAGCAGTAGCAAAAGCAGCTGCACAGCACCAGCAGCACCAGCTGCGGTCGCTCCTTCTAACGTTCGTGTTCAACGGCGTAATAAGGAGCGACTTGCTCAGCGCTGGTGCTAGTGACTAGTTGTCGCGCTGGTTGCCTTGTTCGCCTTACGTCCCAATAATGTTTCGCATCACGGACCAATAATTGGGTTTCGGGAGGTTGGACCGCGGAACTAAACAATAGTTTAATCACGTAGAAAGGGCCTGATCTATATTTCCAGGACAGCATGTGTTTTGGCCCAGTCGAATTGAAAAGATCGCGTTCGCTGAAAGTGTACGAAGTACGGTTTTACTGTAGTATCCCCCACGAACACCAGCTCCCCCTAGCGCCACCTAAATTCTTGCGTTATCGCGACCGTGCCACGGTTCCCGAGCGTGGCATGCCCTCCACACACAGCAGGTCGCGGTTTCCCCGGCGAAAGGGCGCCGCAACCAATCTGAACGAGCAGGGGACGTCCAACGGTAGCCGCCCCGGCATGAGTTGCTTGGGTCCTCAGGAAGGGACAGGCTTCCCGTAACGTATGAGTCGTTTGCGATCCGGAAACGCTTTGTGTATCCTCTGTTTGGGGTTTGCATTATGTGGAAGCAGTCGTTTTCCGGGGATGAACGATTGTCCTCCCTTCCCGGGGATTCACCTTTTTGTACCTCGGGAAGTATTTTCACTGAGTGCGCACGTCCGCAGTAGTAGCAGTATAAACCCGTACACCGGTAGAGAGGTGCAGTATGCACGACAGCAGAAGTAGAAAAATAGTTATTCCGGTCTAATTGTATTTGCTCGAGTGATTCGGTTATTTCGTATTTCAGACTCCAGGGGTTCGAGCCCGCGAAAGCAAACTGTTGTGGTATGGCGCCGAATAGAGGAGCACCGAGTTAAAGCCATTGCGCGCGGGACTGAACCATCCGATCCCAGGGGGACATGCGCCAATGTGGCCTAGGAGAGACGTGCCGAGTGCGCTCAACATTGTTTCGTTTTTGACGTAGTCACGTATCCGAGCCTAGCACGCTGGCGAATGTGCTGCAGACTACGTACGTAGCCATGGAAAGATGGCCGATGATTTCGTTCGTTTAGGTCTGTACGTCTGAGCACGCGCGGACTGACGGCAGACCAGTTGCGTGTGAAGCGCGAACATTGAACACTGTTGACTGTTCTCGTCATCCGACTGGTCAATCATTCCTCTGCTTTTATGTGCCGCTTGCGTGGATCGTATTTCGAACTTGGCGACCATGAACTATTTCGACTAGATTGTCTGATGCATGCCTTTTGTACTATTTCTGTCTTCGAACGCACACGATCTACTGCATGTATGAATCAGCCTTGGCTTGCTTTCTTCCTTACTACTCTAGTATGTAACGAGGCCACTGTTTTCCTTTTGGCCGAGATACCTCTCCCGTATTTATTGTTTCTTCACGTTTATTCGTCTGTTGTGGATTGCCCCTCGGCGGATAAAATCACTAATAGCGAAATACGTGTCAACGGTTTGTACCAACCCGACGTCCACAGACGTGGGTGGGCTGGGGTTCACGCGTGGGACTTGGGGTCTCGCAAGCCGCCTGAAGTTGCCCGCGTTCGCCGCGTTGATGTGGAATCTGTGGTGTATTTTCGATGCGGCGGGATTCCTTCTGGTTTATATACTTCGAAGCCACAAGGCCTGCTGCATGTATCGGGAAGTTACCTCTCTACTACAGTAAGGTCGAGCGCTGCGAAGTTCGTGCCTCAACTTGTCGTTGTCTTGGTATTTTACGGTACTCCATAACGAGCTACCGCGTCCAGTGTGTCGGCGCTTCTTCCGCAACGTGTCTGTTCATCTTGCCCGGGAGCTTGGCGTCCAGCATCGAGTGCTCGGCTTTCGATGGCAATATAAGATCCACTGGATCGCTTTCGAGACAACTAATCCAGCCCCGTCCTAGCCCTCTCGAGTAGCAGACTCTCCTCTCCGCGTCCCCGGAACAACACTCGGTTCGGCAACCGCTTGTTGTCGATACGAGCTATGCACCCCGTGGAACGCACCCTTTAATTCCGCACGTCGTTGCGACCCATTCATACAAACGGGTTCAAGCATATCGCCGTTTGCAATATCTGTTCGATTTCCACATATTTTGAATCATACTGCGCCCTGAACTTCGAATTAGGGCGACATATCCGGTTTTGTTAGTTGAGGTCCTCGGGCTGGAGCTAGCGGCGAACATGTGTCCCGACCAACGACGGGCGTAACAAAAACACAAAGAAGCAATAGTCAGGCGTTTCCACAGGAAGAAACCGTTGGTTTTATTATATTCGGTTCTCCTGAACAAGCCGGTTCCAGGCACTCCAAGCCATGTCTGTAAAACGTGTTGCCTAAATATTCAAAGACCTTACTGCGCAGGACCGATTTCAAGTCATTTTCACGCCAAGCACACCATTGTATACTGAAACGAAAAACACGAAGCAACGCTGGGCAATTAACACTTTTTCCGCACAAAAAATGAAATATTCAGGTCGTTTTAGCGAGACATATCCTGAAACTTTGCGGACATGTTCTGCGAGCCCCTGTGGACCCATTGACGAGGGTATTTTGTTTTGTTTGTTTTCGCCGGGAATATGGGACACCTAGGGTGCAAATATCCTAAACACAAAACGAACAAATATCTGACGGAACAAAAACAAAAACAAAAAACACGGTCCAGTATCAGGTCGACTAGCGGTATTAGAATACATCTGCAAAATGTCAGCATCTATCTGCCAACAACGACGTTGACTACCGACTCTTGACGTTTTTGCCGAACACACCATGAACCAGCCTGGCCCCCCAGTCTATGCGAGCGCATCTGCGTATGACAGCACGGGGTGAGTGTTGCGCCGTTTTCCCTTCCATGACATGCAGCGGAGTAGAAACCGGCGATGAGACTGCCGTAGGTTGGTGAGACCACACGTTGGCGCTCCACGCCACACGCCCGTACAACCTGGTTTTCACGCTGGCATTGAGCATTCCTAGCTTGTTCCGGGGCAATGCGGGTGACTAGTCGCACAATGGCAGGCCATAACATCTAATGCATAGGTTGGCCAAAATGAAGCGCCGGTTTATGTCGCCCCTGAAATAGCCATCCTTGCATGCAGTCGTCCGATGGTACACACAGTTGGTGGTTCGTTAGTACACCCAACCTCACTGCCTCGATGCCTGAAGCCATCCTATCGACACGTTTCGCCAGCAAGCACATGTTCTTTGTCTTGGCTTCCGGGGCCTACAATACAAATGAAGCACACGATACCTGCCATTTTCTTCGCAAGGCTGTCCCCCGATCAATAAGCAATGCCCGCCTCGTCTACGCTCGTCATTCCCCTTGCCAATATTATTTGTAAGCCTACACAATATACATTTGGGAGCTAAACCTAATAGATACATTCCAGTGCACCTGGGGTTATACTGCAGCAAAATAATTTACACTGTTTTGGTGTATTTGTGGCGTGTGGTGTTTGCTTGGGCCCAACGTGCACCCGTGTTTGCCTTCGAAGGGACCGTGTACACACCTGATTGTGGGCTCCCAGGAACGTTGAAAACGATCGAATTTGAGCTGAGATAAAAATACAAACTATTGAAGAAATGTGGTGGGTGCCCTAATCCATTATAGTGTGTGAACCTACTGTGTATGCCAAACTTACGCTGTCAACAACGAGCCGTTGCTGTCTTTGCCGTTCGTTGATTGGGGTGCTCAGGTCTAGTTACGGTGCAGGAGTCCAGCAAAACGTATGAAGTGTACACCTGCCGAGATGTGGATGATTGCTCTCGGATGCCTATCTATCCTAGTCGTGACCGCCGGGAGAACAAGAAGCTCAATTGGACCAGATGAGGCGTGCAAAGACTTTACAGCTGACAACAACTCCACGTTGACATGGACGCTGGCCGATTGCACGGAAGTTTGGACTCAATTCGTCGAAACAATCCCACCGGGACTACTTTGGCGAATGACTTATGTAGATGATTGGAGGGGGACCGCAACGGAGTTGAGGCGCGCGGAGTCACCATGCCTCTCGGCCATGCATGGAGGCGGTGACGGCCTTGGGAGCACCACCCTGCGTATCCTGAGCTCGTGGATTTTCTCAGCGGAAATGGGCTGCGACTGGGTGACGCCCGATTGGGGCAAGCGCCGCGTGAGCGCGGGGAATGGGACCGTGCTGTACTGCCACCCAGTAGTGACACGCGGAGAAAACGCACTCCACAGCCCCGAGGCGTCTGCGTTAGTAGTCAACGCTCGCTGTACGGTCGTGGATTGGCTTGCCTATTTCCAGCTGGGCGTGCCATCCACCAGCCTTCCCGACGAGGCACGCATCAAGCGAATTGAGGTGAAGTAACTGTTGTATGCCAGGTACCAGTTGGTCGCGCGCTTTTCATTGAAACACGTTACGATCAGCTGAAAGTGTGTACCTCCGTTGTATGTTCTTCTCATTGGTACAGGTTGGCTCGAGGTCGCTTGATCAATTCGAAGTGGCGAGATTGGTGGTAAACGAGGCCGAATTCAGCGATAGCTGGGATCGTGTTTTGTTTCAACATGACGCCTCGTTTGCCAGTCGCCACCTTCTAGCGGTCGGAAACTGGGACGAGGACAGGCGGCAACTACTTCGAACAATTCTTGCACAGGCTCGGCAAAACTTCCACGTCCATCCTCGACCATGGTGGGTACAAGATAAAGCCAACACTGCTCGACCGGCTCAACTCGACTGTTAAAGTGCACCATGGCGTGGGGGGCACCAGTAAAGGTGTTGGGCGTTTATCGTCTGAAAGCCGCTCGATTATCATATTAACTAGGGTAACACGTACTGGGCTATCTATGACCGGCATATATAAGCGCATTTATGTAGATTGGTGCATGTGTATAGTAGTACTAGTTTTGTTACAGGGCAGTGGGATCGAATGTCGCCTCCGTCACGTTCAGTCCCGTAGCGTAACGATTCCGGTGTCGGCGTAAAGACACCCAAACCGCGACGCCGCCCTTGGGAACTAGGTATCCATCTAAAGGCACGGATCACTGTCGTATTATCTCACCGCCGGTTTGCTTAGGGTTACCGCGGACGCTGATCTTTCCGTGTTGTTTTTTTCCCTGATGTTGTCCGGTTAATAGGTACGAGGAACACCCGGCATGCGGCTACGATCCTAACAGGCTTAATTTCGCACTACACGCTCGTATGGGTGATAGACGAGACATCTTGGGGGAGAGTAAGGAGTACTTCGTGCTTTTGGAGCTGTTCATGGACACCGTTTCCGAAGAGGTTGTTCGAAAGGGACTCGATCCACCTCTATTCCACGTTTTCTCAGAAACCCTGATGCCGTGCCCGTCAGAAGACACGGGACTATTCGAGGAATTCCCTACATGGCCGGTGCATCAGGTTAGAAATGAACATGACAAAAAAAACGTGCAATTCACGATACATTATGTCACAAATATAGTCTGACGTATCCCTGAGGACACTACCGAAATTCAAAAATTAAAAGACTTACAACCTCGAAATTCCTTCTCCGGGTATTTTACGTACCAATATCCCTCTGATAGAATCAGACATACACGCAATACCCAAAAGTAGATACCTCGACCTTAACTCAAATCCCTGGGTAAATAAAACAACCAATGTGGAAGATTGAACACAGGAAATCTGGAGTTTGTTGAGAGGTACTGAATCGTTGGCGTGCTTGATAGGGGACGGGGAATAAGGCCATCTTAATGGGAGGTTGCAGTGAGTGGTTGCACTGGAAGTGCAGAGGAGGCTGGGAAGGGTTGAGATAGAAAGGAAGAGTACCAAGTAGTACTGGGCTCTACTCGTCGGTGTGTGCGAGCAGGAGTCTACAGTAGCACTGGGTGGGAGTTCGGCGAGTTCCAACAAGAACCCGCCCGCCCGCCCTCCCAGGGGGGGTTAAAGTACGGTAGGGTTTACAGGAGAAAGTGGCAGTCTCTATCGGGTGTGTTTTGTATGTGCTATAGATTAAGTGTGGATATGATCCAGCGCTTGTTAATAATAATTCCAGATTAATGGACAAAAAAAATAATAATTAATACTCCAAACAAGCGGAAAGTGTTTCAAATCCTAAAGTCAAAATCAAAATGGGTAGCATATTATTCAAGTAGTGTATATCAGCCAGAAACTCAAGTACGGCCAGAACTTCCGCCAAATATATATCCCCGACATTAATATCATACATATGTATACAATATCGCGATCCCTTCTCAACATGAAAAATATATACCTGGTATATTGTTTTTGTTTTTATTGATTGTGAATTGTGATGGGCCTTTCCCACCAGAGCCAGTCCAGAGACAAACGTATCAGGAGGCGTGTTTCCGCAAGGGTGCTGAAACGCGGACAACACCTCGCCTCAATAACTCCATCAAATGTAATACTCCCATTTCCCAGCGCGAAATTGTCCTAAACTACTCTTACGTGAACATTACCTTCTCCGTAGTTTACACAAACTAACCGCTTATCAGGCAGATTGCAAGTCCTAGTACTTGCTATTTAAAGGCAGACACACTAATTACACAATGAAAGCCTGTATGCACCACGGTATGAAAAGTGTTTTTTGCCTACAGGCAAAAAAAAGGCTCAATACTAGTAGGTAGAAATATGAGGCAAGGCGGCCTCGTACTCGCTGCAGGCCGTGTGCGTTCGAAGAGCAAAAGAAAGAAAGAAAAGAAACAAATGAAATCTCGCCGCGTGGAAGTTTCTTTCGTGGCACGCCGTCCCTAAATTTATTCCGTCGCCACGCTGCTATGGTTTGAGTAATGTGTGTTGAAAAGGCAGCGGGATTTCGTGCTTGCATTTTGTCTTATTGTTTCAGTTGTTTTTCTTTGAAGGCACACTTGCCTGCTGCGAGTGTGAGGCGGCCTTTAATCGTTTACCTCTCAATAGCTGGGGCGTTTTTTGCCTTTCTATAGGAAAATAAGCCTCTTCATGACGAGGCCGTCTTTTACCTATGGGAAGGAAACTCCTTGTTCGTACCGGGGTTCATATATATACTTCATGCTTCCATTTATTAATTAGCATGCCTGGCTGCTGTTTGCTGGCTGTCTGTGTTTCATGGCATTATCACTGATTGCGAGACCTGTACCAGACCAATTCCCACAAAACCGGGAGTTCTGGAAGCGAGACCGTTCGGGCTAACGTGTATCACGTGTTTCGTCGCACGCCGCATCGAGATGGTCGCAGTCGCCGGGCTGCTGTGGATTTGGTGATGTGTTTTGAGTAGGGGAAAAGTACAATTTGCTATGTTTCTTGCTTGTTTCTTCGAGAGCGCACGACCTGCTGCAAGTAAGAGACCGCCGTGCGCTATTTACCCCCCTACCGGTGCTAGAGTGCGTACAGGCTCCCGTTCTGTTTTTATTATGATTGTTGTGTACTGTCCGGCTAGGTTGTTCGCAATATCATTGATTGCGACAGCTGCACGTGACCGATTCCCACGTGTCCGCCCTCTGCATATTTACGCGGGCTAACGCGTGAGACTTGGCTCGTCGCGATCTGGTTAGTTGGCTGCGGTCACCGTGCTGCAATGGTTTTGGGGGCCATCCTGCGTTGTGTTTTGAATGCCACGGGTTTCGCTTGTTTTACATTTCGAGTGCATGCGACCTACTCCATGCAATACGCGCCCCTGCCTCATATCCCTCTCGACTAGCGCCGGGCTGTGACTGTACGGTCACAAGTCACATCCTCGATAGTACATCATCATTGCTTAGGTCAGCTCAACGACACCCGGAACGATAAATGGCTCACTCCGTATGCGGTCTCTATCTCGCTGTAGAAGGACGCACCTCACGCCTGTATATACACGCCTCCAGGTTGTGTCATCTAGACCTCAAGGGGCAGCTATTCACGAACCGATCCCGCGATTAATATACAACAACGACCCTTGCTCGGCCTCTGCAGAATCCAGGATGTCTAACGGCGGAGGTACCCGATGACTGCCCTGAAAAGCAAGCGCACCGTGCATGCAGCCCACATTGGTCTGGAATGTTCAACGTGATAGGGATGCCTGTCGTCCTGCACTTGGGGCCAGACGTACGCAATGCTTTATCGTGCATGATTCAAGCGGACGGCTTGTTGATGGGATGCAGCACGTTCGGTCAGCTCGCTGGTATCTATTCCAAGGGCGTTAAGTTTTTTTCCATGCATTGCTTCGGGTCTGAAACACCGGCGCAGTACAAGACCATTCCTCCGTTGGCGGTCGCAGAACGCGGGCACTTGTGGGTCCCGGTGGCGGGTTCTTGGCACGACCCAGTTTTGAATTCAACCAAGGTGCTGAGTGGTGCACTCGACACACTCCTGGCGGACAAGGGTGTACCATTGCAGTAGTACAACTGATATTTGTCCGAAGGTGCGTATCAGCGTGAAGCGTAAAATTGGTGAGCTTGGGATGTAGGAGCAGTCTCGTTATGCCAAAGAGAGTGCGCACAAGCATGCGTTGTGTTAGTGTACATTGCCGATATGTGGTAGCGCAAGATTACGCCAACATGGTTAAACTACCTACAGCAATATATAGTAGCTGGGGTTTTGAAAGGGCAGCAGCAGATACTCGATGCTGAACGTGCCGCGCGCGGGCCAGGAATAACTTGAGAGCACGATACAGATCTTGACGTTCACGGTTCTGGTAAGAAGAGAACTTACGTATGTTGCGATAAAGCAGAGGCGGGCCGAGGGGTGGGGCGCATCGACGTGTAGAGCAGCGGTATATTCGACAACGCTACAGTTAGTTCTGGCACCGTGAAAAATAATCCTTGCCACCATTACTATATGCCAAACTTTCCTTCCATAGAGCAGCCGAAGAAACACCCTTCCTGTTGTAAAGAGTCCGTGGTTGCGGACTACACTGTAGTGCTTTCTTGGGACTAGCGCTACGGTATAGGTACCACACTTTGGCTGGATCTTTTTCTGAACGATCGAGCTCCTTAACCCAAATTTGTCGGACTTTGATTTTTGTGACAAATAACGTTTCAGGGTATACTTCGGTCATGAGATTTCGCATCCGGCCGCACTTTTATTTCCCTCCAAAATCGTTTTTTTCGGTGACGTATGACGCTCCTTAAGTGAGGAGCTCAGACAAAACATGGTGCACCTCTATCGGAGCATGCATCGTGGGGGGTCACTGTTTTGTATGTTTGCATTTCTGCCGCTCAGAGCCACTCAACCGAGTGAAACTACTCTTTGTTTTTGCGATCTTGGGATGTTGTGCCTGTTGGGTTCGCGGTATGCATTCCCGTGGGAATGTTTGCTATTCTGCGCCAACCAAAATAAGAATGTTCATTGTAGATTGGGTTGGAAAATTGGGTTGAAAAAGGTGGCCTATACGCAGTAGTGAAAATGAGGGTACCCCCCGTACGGTAGAACCAGTCTGCCCTGATTCAATTATCAACGCCATGCGTTTAGTAACCAGGGTTTCTGCTGCCATGATGCGCTATCAAGTTGTAGTGCAATCGCTAGAGCCCTTGGTTGAATTAGGCTCTTGGTGATGGAAACTCCGAATGAATGTGCCCGCCGGACTGTCTCTCTTCAGGTCTAGACTGGAGTGGTCATTTCTAAATCCCAAATTCAAAAACTGAACGGCTAATCCAGGCCTGGCATAGCTTATAACATGCAAGATAACACACACACTCGGACGAATTACGAAGCTAGTTTTCCCGACAACGGTGAGAGTGCAAACGATGAGCGGTCCATCTATGCACAGACTCTGACGAGATCTTCCGAAACCGCCATTTGGGCGATGTGCACCCCCCCCGTTTGTCGAGAATATCAACTAACTAATGCGTCCTAGGGGGTGTGTTATCTTGCGGGTTATATGGTACACACCTCGTGCGGGGAGCACGGGTCACATAACACGCTAGATCGCTGAGGGGTAGGACAACATATGGGGAGGGGTTCAGTAACCGAAACCGCGCACGGGCGCGTGCCGATCCGAGCGGGTATATCCGTCGCGCCATCCGGTGCACCCAAGGTTGAGGCGCGCCCCACAGCTAACTAACCACGCTGGAAGGGCGTGGGTGGTGCGAGATAGCTCAAAAGACGTATTGGTTAGCTGCGCCTGAGGAGTACAAAAAATATTTTTTAGCTATTGGTAGCTTCTGCTACTGTCCGGAAAGGCACTAATTGACCAAACCGGAGACCGCGCCGTGATGCTGGGATGGTGACATGGGGTTTCTTCGTTTTCCGTTCGGCGTTAGTGCAACCTACTCGTTGGCTAGGAGCATGTTTCCTTGGTGTAACCTGGGTGGTAGCCAGTGTCGGGCTTCGGACTTGTCCATCCGAAGTTGAGTTTGGTGCGATGCATTAGGGCCTACAATAATACGGCGACATTCAACAATCTAGTATTATTGACCAAACAACGACGATGTTGGGCTACCGCCGCGGATTCCCTCCGAGGGTTTCGCACCGGGACCTAACACTTTAACGCAACCATACCCCCCTAGGCTTGGAGTCCTTGGCGGAGCAAGTAAGCCCCATCTGGTAAATAGTCTCAGGCGTACAGGTTGGTAACTTATGTTCCAAACGCCTCGGTCTGGGTCAGATAGAGCAAAAGGGTGAAAGAGACCGAGATATCTTCGCCACAGCAGAATATGATATTTCCTTCAGGGTGCAGCCCACTGATTTTCATCGAAGCCGATAGCCTCCAGTTGATCAAGGCCGGCGCGCGTGCTAGGGGTTGGCGCAAACGTCGTTGGGTTGAGTTGTTCGACGCATTGGGCTCGCAAGCTTACTGAGAGCGTGATGTCAGAGTTCACAATATTGCGGAACTCGGACTTTTTCGTTCCCTCACAATTCCAGGACCAACCTTAGTCGTGATGTCAGTAATTCACGTAGCTTTCGTTCCTTCGGTGGTCACATGAAGCGTTCCATCGACAGCACAAGCGTTTTCCCACATTTGATGTGCACTGGACGTTTGTGCTAACTTGAGGCAAACATGTGTGCTTGGTATGGCAGGAATTCTTGGAGGTTTCATCCAACTGCTTTGCAAAACTCACAATTCTCCATGAGCGTTAGCCCAGGGAGTTTTCCAGACGGAAATGATTTTCCCGTTGATTTTTTTTTGTGTTAAATTTTCAAGACGTTTTTGCGTTGAAATTTTCAAGACGTTTTTGCGTCGAGAATTTTCAAGATGTTTTTTCAAGCACGTGATTCACCATCCAAGCGTGACGCTGCTCAAATCTCGAATAATCAGCGGTGCGTTCCATTTCGCGGCGGTGTCGCGAGCAGAGGTAGCCGGGACAGAGACAAGCCTTCTCCACCAAGGCTCACCTTCCGGCGTTGCGCGTGGCTCGAATGGGAAGAATTCGTCAAACAGGGAGGAAATGAGGATGTGGCGGCGTATTTTTCAGGGATCCCTCCGATGATGCTTGCTTCGAACACACACTTCTGTTGTTGTGGGCAAGCAAACAGCACGGGCACCACGGGGAGGGCGAGAGGGGGCAGCGGGGAGCAACGGTAGGCCACAGCACGTTGCACAGTCTGTCAGGCACGGTGAAGCTTGAGCTAGGAGCGCCAGGGTGAGAGGGGGCAACGGGGAGCAACGGGGCAGACCTCAGGTTTGACTGTTCGAGGTGGTAATATCAAACTGCTGCTTGTGTGACATATATTAAACAGGAAAAGTGTCTGCATGCCGTACTAGCCCACCACGTCTAGACGAAGCTAGCAGTGAGCACCACCGACCATCGACATGGCGATTACAAGCACACCCCTCGCAGCGCATCTGCTGTATGTTGTCTGTGATACTCCCGCCGCAACAGGTGCATGCAGCATGACTGCTCTTTTCTGGCAGCTGCAGTCTCATACCCTCCTAACTTGTATCAGATACCCCTTACAGCTCGTTTTTAGTTATACACCACTCTAAATCCTATACAACAGCTGTTTGTTTCTGGCGGCTGCAATCTCATACCCTCCGTATTTGTACAAGGTACCTTTCGATGCAGACTACTGCCTGCTGTGTGATATTAGACGGGGGAAGTGTCTGCTTGCCGTATAACCCCACGGAGACGAAGCTAGCAGCGAGCACCTCCGACCATCGACATAACGATTCCAAACACATCCCTCGCAGTGCATCTGCTGTATGTTGTCTGTGATGCTGTAGTTCCGCCGCAACAGGTGCATGCAGCTTGACTGCTCTTACAGCTCGTTTTTAGTTTAGGGTCGTTCAGGGTCGTTCGTTCTTATCGAGCAACTTTTATCCAAAATTTCCAAAAAAAAAATCCAAAAAAAAATGGAAAATCAAGAAAAAACAAGATTTAATAAGAAATTTGGAATTTTTACAGAGAGCAAAATATTTGGAAGGCTTCACATTCCAAAAATTGGACTTTTTTTGGAAAATATGGAAGTCCTAAAAATTGCGCGAAAAAGTTATTAGGAAATTTTGGAAAAAAGTTGCTCGATAAGAACGACCCGAAATTATTTTTGGAAAATACGGGGTCGTTTTTTTCGAGCAACTTTTTCCAAAATTTCCAAATAACTTTTTCGCGCAATTTTTAGGACTTCCATATTTTCCAAAAATAAATTCTAAATTTTGGAATGCGAAGCCTTCCAAATATTTTGCCCTCTGTAAAAATTCCAAAATTTCCAAATAAATCTTGTTTTTTCTTGATTTTCCTATTTTTTGGGGATAAATGTTTTCGAAATTTTGGGAAAACGTTGCTCGATAAGAACGAACGACCCAGAACGACCCTAAACTAAAAACGATTCTAAATCCTATCAGTATACAATAGCTGCTTTTTTCTGGCGGCTGCAGTCTTGTACCCTCCGTACTTATACAAGGTATCTATTGATGCAGACTGCTGCCTGCTGTGTGATGTTTGACGGGGAAAGTTTCTGGTTGCCGTACAACCCCACGGAGACGAAGCAAGCAGGGAGCACCTCCGACCATCGACGTAACAGTCTAAATCTGAGGCAATCTCGCTTTGCTGGTGCTGCTGGTGCTGCTGGTGCTGCTGCTGCTGGTACAGCAATGTTGGAATATAGATAGATAGAGTAGTGACATTTGCCAGATATATTTCGCGCTCAGGTCCGTAGAATGGTGTACAGTACGAACCAGGTGTTGAGAATTTGGGAGTTAAAAACTTGAGGCTGAAGTTTCTTTAAATTACACGTATAGTTCTCCCGATTTCGGCCTCATCGTGCCTTCGTGGTCGTCGGGTGAGAAGAAGGAAACTGGTTCAAACGAGTATATCCTGTGTTCGTCCTGCTCATTCTACAGCAGCAGGGAGCTCTTCAACCACGTTACACTTTTCCCGATACATGCACCGCCCACTCGCGCCTCTGTTGTCAAACTTTTACTCCCCGTTATCCTCATCCGCACTGCCTCACTTTGGGGGTTTTGGACCCCTGCCATGCGTCTGCTGCTTGCCCGACGCTTGCTGGTTGTTGGGTTTTTTGCGTCCACCGGTACTCTTACTTCATTCTTCTACGCTCTCCAAGCACAGGTCTTACTTATTTCCCCTAACCTCATCTGGTCTACAAGTTCATGCGGCTTCAGCTTCATAGAACCATGTCCTACGACGGTCGTATCAGCCACGTTTGGCTGCAGAGACAAGCTTTCTACGCCAAGGCTCATCTTCCGGCGTTGCGTGTGGCTGAAGTTGTGATAATTCGTCAACCAAGGAGGAAACGATGAGGTGGCGGCGTACGTTTCCGGTATCCCTTCGCTTCTGTCTGCTCGTGTGCGAGCATCGAACGATGTTTGCTTCGAACTCACACTGCTTTTGTGGGCGACCGAGCAGCACGGGCACCACGGGCAAGGTGGGAGGGGGCAGCGGGGAGCAACGGTAGGCTACAACACGTTACACAGTCTGTCAGGCAGGGTGAAGCTCGAGCTAGGAGCGCCAGGGTGAAAGGGGGCAACGGCGAGCAACGGGACAGAACTCAGGTGCGACTATTTGAGGTGGTATTATTGATGCTGCCTGCTGCCTGCTGCTGCTGTGTGAGATAAACGGGAAAAGTGTCTGCATGTTTTGTTTGAGGTGGTACTGTAGTATGTATACAGACTGCTGCGAGCTGTATGAGATTAGACGGGAAAAGGGTTTGCATGCTGGCCCACGGAGACGAAGCTAGCAGCGAACACCTCTGACCATTGACAAAGCGACTACACACACCCTCTTCGTGGTGCATCTGCTGTATGTTGTCTGTTATACTCCCGCTGCAAGATATGCATGCAGCATGACTGCTCTTACCCGGCAGCTGCAAGTGTCACACGCTCCGTACATGAACCAGGTACCT
The DNA here is from genome assembly GCA_008828725.1 of Saccharina japonica. Lineage (NCBI taxonomy): Eukaryota > Phaeophyceae > Laminariales > Laminariaceae > Saccharina > Saccharina japonica. Next base: position 46,631 of record MEHQ01002773.1, read on the forward strand.
TTTACAGCTCGTTTTTAGTTTTACGCTACTGTGAATCCTATGCAATACCTGTGAGCCTTTAATAACCAACGCCCAAACGGGTAGGGTGGATCGTAAATGATCCGAGTCTGGCGGGAAGGCTTCTTGGCCTGGGTTTTTGTTAGTGGATGAGCTGCGGCAAGTTCCACACTACCCGGAGAGTTTACTCTTCGGGTGGCTATCCCCACCGCACCGGGCCCCTTCGGGGGTCAGGTCGGGTCAACATGCTCAAGTCTCCGGAGTATTAGACAGCAAGGGCTGATGCTTCCGAGGGGGCATGGAGTTAATTGACACACGACACGAAGTGAGACGTGGAAGAGTGGAGGGCGTAGGGCTTATTTTGACCCATCCGCCGGAGGATAAAAAACAAATAAAAATAAAAATAACGTATGCTCTCGTTCTATACGCCAAAGCCAGGGTGAGCGGGGGCAACGGAGAGCAACGGGGCAGGCCTTGGGTGTGACTGTTTGAGGTGGTATTATTGATACAGACTGCTGCATGCTGCTGTGTCTTCGGCGACCTCGCTTTCTTGATGCTGCTGCTGCTGCTCGTGGCACAGCAGGGTTGGGATACGCAGTACTGCAGATACATAGAGCAGTGATATATGCCAGATATATGTCGCCCTCAAGTCCTTAGAACGGTGTACAGGACGAGACATGTGTGAAGAATATGGGAGTCAAGAACTTGAGGTTGGGGTTTCTTGGAATTTATGAATTTACAGCTAAGCATTTGAGCTCACAGCCTTTAAGAGCCTCTGCTTCCGTTTTATACGCCAACTTCGAAGCTAAGCATACATACAGTCTAAATATGAGGCGACCTCGGTTTGCTGGTGCTGGTGCCGCTGCTGCTGTTGGTACCGCAGTGTTGGAGTATAGATACATAGAGCAGTGATACATGCCAGATAGATGTCGCGATCACGTCCGCAGAATGGTGTACAGTACGAGATATGTGTTAATAATTTGGGGGTCTTGAACTTGAGGCTGAGTTGTTCTGAAATTCGATGTAGAAATCCCCCGATTTCGGCCTACTCGTGCCTTCGTGGTCGTCAATACGAGTATATCCTGTGTTCGTCCGGCTCGTTTTTCAGCAGCAGGGAGCTCTTCAACCACGTTACATTTTTCTGGTACATGCGCAGCCCACTCGCCCTCTGTTGTCTTATTTTTGCTTCCCGTTATCATTATCCATACTGCCTCGCTTTAGGGTTTTTGGACCACTGCCATGCGTCTGCTGCTTGCCCGACGCTTGCTGGTTGTTGTGATTTTTGCGTTTACCGGTACTCTTACTTCCATCTTCTAACGCTTTCCAAGCACAGGTCTGACTTCTTTCCCCTGTGCTTTGTGCGCCGTTTTGTTCCCCTCGTTATCTCCTGTGCCGCCCTATGCTTTTTCAGGATTCCCTCATATGATCTACAAGCTCATGCGGCTTTTGCTTCATAGACCCTTCTCCTACGACAGAACTTTTGACTGCGACCATCTACGGAACGTCGTTCCTCGACTTCGTGGTTTCTTGAGACTTCGTTTGGCGTCGCGTACCCTTTTGTCTTACATTTTGATAATCTGAACGCTGTATCTATTTTTTAATATGGGAGCATTATTGTGTGTTGGGGTTAACAAATGGCTGGCGAGATTTCACGATCGAGTATAGCTTTTGCTGCTTGCTTTCAGGTTATGTTTAGTACATTTGGGTAATTGTTTTAGGAATTATGTTGGCCGTGGATATTTCGTCTGTTCTTTCCTTTTGTTTTGCCAAGTTGACCCAAGTCCCTTCGGGCTCGTGGGTTACTTTGGGGGGGGTGCTTTGGCGTCTGGTGACCTTCCTCTTGCATATCCAAGGTTTGGTACTGCTATGTAGGTATGCACGTTCTTGCGTGAACCGCAATATGTAACCGCTGCTGGGAACCTCGCCGGCTACGACGAGGCTTGATGAAAGTCTGTTTCCCTCTTTATTGTTGATACGGGTCCATCCACCGGGCCGGGTGTTACAGCGATGCTGTCTGATCTGTCTCATCTATCCCGGCTCATTCATGGTGCCGGGTGGGAACCGCCACAATGGGGATGCTCCACGTACAGCAGTACTATTCCTTTCCATTAACGATATTGTTGCTCGCGCAAGTGTGGAGGACAGGTTTTGGCGAAAGTTCGTGGAATGGTCGTTGCACATGTACCTATGAATAATACACCACAAGTGTTATCACATCTGAGTATCTTTCCGAGAACCGGAGAACTCGGCTTAATAATCGAGCCTTTGAGACGGGCCTTGTTTGCCCGCCCGAACCTCACTCGATCTATCTCTTCTCCATGCTGCTAACCCAACGTGGAGGGATCTCTCCTTGCCCTAAATATAAGGAAGAAAACGTGCAGCCCTCGGTAGCGGGTCAAAGCTATCAAACCACTTGGGACCTTTGGGACTCTACGACAGTAGGCTTCCATACAAGCGTACATTCATACCATTCCGGCACCCTTTCCCCGTATATCAGTAAATACAAATGGTCGACCATGGAGACAAGTAACGCGAATGGTACTCATTCGATTGCGATACAACACAATGAGTTAAGTAATTTCTTGTGTGGCCACTTCCCAAGACAACAATGGGAGCACCATGTAACTGCCTCGCGGGTGCCATACCATATACACACTACGTGATACGACCATTCCTCTTGTGCGGAGCGAAGGTTCTCAACCCCGCACCAATGATCGAATAAGACCGCCAGCTTTGGTGACCGCCAAAAAACAAAACAAATACCCTGGTTGTCTAGCTCACGCAGTCAGAGGCATGTGTTACAGCGTCGTCGCCAACCAACGCCAACCCAACCGATAAATAAATTTATAGAGGGGGAAGGGGGCGGTTCATCTATTTGTTTTTCACTCAGCTGCAGTAGAAAGGGAGAAGGAAAGGGTGTGCAACGAGGGGGCAGCGCACGTGGGGGGAGATAATAAGGGTGCGACAACGGAGCTACGGGCGGTGCGTCAACGGCGCCACACATGGATCGAGCTGGGAGATGCACGGCGGGGGCGTGCACATCGAGGAGGGATAAGAGTGCGGTATCGGGCCTACGAGTGTGGGGGTGGTAATGGGGCCAAAGTGAGGGTGCGGCGACGGGGCCGCTTACGGATCAAGCCGGGAGGTGGTAGAAGGAAGAAGGGTGCGGTACCGGGGCTACGACGGGGGCGTCAAAGGGGTTGAGTGGAGGGGTGGCAACGGGGGGGCGCACACGAATCGAGCCGGGAGGTGTGAGGCGGGGCCGTGCACTGGACAGGGGGGCAGGGGCGCGGCAGGACCGGGCAGAAGCGCGCAGCAACGGGGCTACAAACATAACGAGCTGGGATGTGCGCGGCGGGGCCGTGCACGGAGTGTGTGATAAGAGGTGGCGCGTAATCCATGGAAGAATATGCGCGCAGCAGTGGGGCTGCACACGAAATGGGCCGGGACGTGCGAGGGGGGGGCGTGTATGGACCGGGGAGGCATGTGCGTGGCTGGGCCGTGTACGACGTGCGTGGTAAGAGGTGGCGCGCAGTTCAGGGAAATAGAAGTCGCCAGCGACGGGTGTGTAAATAGAGCGGGCCGGGATGTGTGCGGCTGGGCCGTGCACGGAACGGGGGGGGGGGGTTGCGTGGTTGAGGCGTGTACGGAACGGAAGTGGAGAGACGCGCGGCGGGGCCTTGCGTGGAACGAGAATGGAGGCGAGTTGCGGGGCCGTACACGAAACAAGAGGGGAGGTTCGCGGCGGGAACGTGTACGAAACGAGCATGGGAACAAGCGGCGGGCCGCTCACGGACTACGAGGGGAAGAACACGGCGGGACCGTGCATGGAACGAAAATGGAGACGAGCGGCGGGGCCGCACACGGATCGAGAAGGGAAGAACACGGCGGGGTCGTGCACAGAACAAGAAGGGGGACGAGCGGCGGGGCCGCACACGGATCAAGAGTGGAAGAACACGGCGGGGCCGTGCACGGAACGAGAGTGGAAACGAGCGGCGTGACAGAATGACGCGTATGTGGAAGCCGTGTCTCTGTAGAAAGAGATGGCAGAGATGACACCGAAGTGTCTGTAAAACTCACCCATAAAGAAGAAAAGTCAAGGTTTCAAAAGGCGCTTTCGCAGCCATGGTGGAAAGAAGATTGATCTCAAGGAGATCCATAGAAGAACAGAAGAGAAGAAGAAGAGAAGAGGAGAAGAGGATAAGTGGGGTAGATAATATATGTAGAGTGGCCGAGGTGGGGGATGCCTGCACCTGATCATCTCGGTACAATGCCGATGCTACGGACAGTTACATTCCAATGTCGTACGTACCATTTCCTGTAATGTTATCTACAGCGTTATCGTAACGTTCTAGCAACGTTCTCAGGATCGGTCCTGAAGGAGATAGATGCTTTAGACACACAATACAGCGTGCTACGTGTAAGACAAAATTGTAATCTATCCGCATATTGTATTTACCCGAATATCTGAACTGAGATATTCATATGCTCGTATCAGTGACTGTACATCACAAACTGATACGTATGGATCTCAACGTCCATATGCTAACACGTCCCCATGATGAAAGTCAGTACCAAAAGTAACGCTCATGGTGTAAAAACCGGATACTCAAAAATCAAAATAAACGAATGAAAAATGAAAGAAGGGTACAACATATTCAGCCTTGCGCGATTGCAGCGGCAATATGGAAAACAGTATACACAATGTTCACTACATATTCAGTCCCGTGTGATGACGGTGACAATATGGCTGTACTCATGTCAGAAAAGCTAATTGTGGTTGTGCATGACCACTGAGTCATAGTGCATGACCACCGAGTCATAACCTACAATGGAAAGCGTATAAAGTTATCTGCTGTACTTGCAACCCGCCCCCTCAATTGAATGCTACAATGATAGAGCTACGGAAATAGTACATACTCTTGCAGAGACAAAAATAGCAATGACCTACTGTATGTACCAGTACGTGTGAATACTCATTTGTCCAGCAATCAACATTGAATAGTTGAAGAGACATCTGATAAAACTAAGACGAGTGTCCAGTGTGGAGTATAGACGTGCGTACGTACGCGTATGAACCCTACAGAGTAGTACCTGGTAAGCAAAGCCAAAGAAGAAAACAAATCGTGGTGTGTATACCAGCGAAGTATACCCTAGAACGGAAGCGTTAACCCCTATGATGGTTGTGTTCAACGCGCCCCCTGAATATATACCTAGAGTAACCGGAAATCCAAGTAGAAACTGATGGCATTCGTCAAGTACAGCGTAAAGTGCACTGTTCAGTTGTGTACATGTATCTACGTACGTACTCGCAATAAAACTAGGAGTCCAGATAGTGCGGCAATAGACTATGTTGGGCGCAATCGTATCGCAAAATATACTCGTGATGCTGTGGTGTTGACCAGCGAGCAAAATCCTAGCAAAGAAAGCGTAAGAAAGTATCTACTGTACCTATGTACGCCCCCCCCCAATGGATCCTAGGACAATAATTCGAATCGTGGACGTATACAGGTATGATGTGTGTCCAGCTATACTGAGACGTGTGAAGTACAAATCAGCATGGTGAGTGTGTATATATGATACGTACTCAAATAAAAGAAAGCTGAAGAAAGCTATGGAATATCCGATAAAAAGGCAGATGTGTATCCGTGACGGAATTCACAGCAGTGCGCATCATGTTTGATTACACATACGTAGAACGTGTGAAGATGCTCGACGTACAGCAAAGAAACAAAGCCAACAGAGAGAAAGTGCAAAAAAATACACCCCCCACGAAAACCAACATAAAGAAGAGACGCAAGGAATGTGCATGATGATGACGATATTCGTTTCCGTGCTGTTTTGTCGTAGATATGCTGTAGTTGAACAAATAACTGGTGCTGCTGATGATGATCTTGTACGTAGAACAGCAGACCAAAATATGTACGTGTAGATGAAGATGGCTGTGAGATGATGCTGATGATGGCGAAGACCTGAGGAGCTGGTGAATACCTGTCCTCGTAGTTAGTTCGTAATGTGTGCTGCGCCGTGTTGCTCGACGTGTGTGGGTGCCGGTAGGTGTTGTTGCGGTTGTGCCGCTTGTTGCGGTGCAATATCAAAAATCAATCCCCACAGATAGGGAGCAAGCACGCAACAAGAAAGTGTGGAACTCCTTGTTTTAGAATGCACAATCAGTAAATCCCGGCCAGAGCAGTGTTTGCTTTTAGGCTAAGATGTCACCGAATACGTAGCTGGTCCCCAATATGGTGGAGATGGTGATAGCCAGCTGCTTGATGAACGCTTCGATGGTGTTGCTGCGGAGCTTAACCCTGGTGAGATTTCGGGCGGCCGTATTTTCGCCTCCGATTCTTGAAGAACTTGAAAAGCAAAATTTAAATCAATTGCTGCAGCCGAGGGTAGACCATCGATGCTTCCAGAAGTCGAGGTAGTGATGCTGTAGCTCGTGCAGCAGTGGTCGAGGTAGATGTAGATCCTGGTGACATAAACTGAAGAAGTTGCGAAGATGAAGTGCTGAGGATACCTTCTGTAATCAACGATGATGATGATGGCGAAGCTCAGCAGCTATCTTAGGTGGAAAATGAAGAACTTGACGTCCCGTATGATGTTGGAGGTGCTAGCTCCTTGTTTTTCCTTCGAGTCTGAATTCGTGCTATCGCCTAAAAGCGTATATAGCCGATGCTGTATAAGGATAGCAGGAGGTAATCCCCCCGATGCTACGCTGGGTAGCAGATTCGTCAACGGCCCGGCTGTTTGATTCAGCACGTGTAGGTCTTCTCGGCAATGCTTGCACGAGGATAAATGTATTTGTACGTACTTCGTGCGTAGTGGCTCGACGCAACGGTTTTAATAACGACTTTACGCGTCCAAATAGCGAAGAGCCGGCTCCAGACTAACTTTTGTTGTGATGGCGAAGAAACAGCAGGTCTTGTAACGTTTCTTCATGCTTTACAGCGTGGTAGTAGCGCGGAGCTAGCTTCGCGTGTGATGAGCAGAAATGGTTTCGTGACTTGTTTCGCGCTTACAACTTCAAAGTATCATAGTATCGAAAACCAAGCTTTGCGTGTGATGTTGCAAGAATCGTCGGTGGCTTATTTTTGCAATTACAGCGTGAAAACGATGTTGAATATACGATTACAAGTTTCGGGACAGAAGAAGCGTGAAACCGGACTCATTACTCGTACGTGCTATCCGCGTAAAAGCGTGACAGCGGTCTCTTTTCCTGCCTCGCGCGTAGAAGCGTGAAAGCAGTACTCCTTGTAGTAACCCTGTTGAACGAAGTTGATGAAAATCGATGATGAAAGTCGATGTCGATGCTGTCGGCTAGATGATGGTCTTCTGTTTTTTTGGAGCAAACACCGTATTCCTCCGCAGTGGAAAACTTGAAATTTCTTCGAATGTACAACGTGACGCGCTCGCCGGGAGACGTCGTTCCGTGATGCCAGTCGGTGCGTAGACCAAAGTCGAGGCTCATACCCTGAAAGAATGACGCGTGTGTCGAGGTTCTGTCTCTGTGGAGAGAGATGGCAGAGGTGGCACCGAAGTGTCTGTGAAGATCACTTGTGTAGAAGAAGAAAAGTCATGGTTTGAGAAGGCGCTTATTTGGCCATATTGGAAAGAAAATTGATCTCAGGGAGATCAATGGAAAAGGAAGAAGAGAAGAGATAAAGAAGTAGAGTAGAGTAGAGTGGAGTAAGTGGAGTAGAGTGGTCGAGGTGGGCGATGCCTGCGCCTGATCATCCAGGTATAATGCCCATGCTACAATTACATTCTACCGTAGTGTGCACCGTTCCCTGTAATATTCTCTACAACGTTATAGTAACGTTCTAGCAACGTTCTCAGCATCGTTCCTGATGAAGATGCTTGGGACATACAATGCGGCGCACTACGAGTAAGACAAACTTGTAATCTATCCGCATATTGGAATAACCCGAATATCTAGACGAAGATACTCATATACTCGTATCAGTGCGTGGTGACTGCAAACACATTATATACGCATGGATCTCAACGTCCATATGCTAACACCGCGCGACCGAGCCACAATACCCGGGGTACCGGTACAACGTGTTTATACATGCCTGGAACTTCTGTGAGTTCTGTACGCCCGTGTCACAATACCTGGAACTTCTGTGAATTCTGTAAGGGTTTTATACCCTAACCCGGAACTTCTGTAAGTTCTCTACGACCTTCATACCCTACAGAGAACTTCAGTAAGATCTGTACTCCCCGTTTCACAATACCCGTGGTACCGGTACAACGTGTTTGTACCTGCCCGGAACTTCTGTGAGTTCTGTATGCCCGGGCCTCAATACCCGGAACTTCTGTGGGTTCTGTAAGGGTTTTATACCTTAACCCGGAACTTCTGTAAGTTCTGTAAGACACCCATACCCTGACCTAAATCCACAAACCCTACAGAACCTGACCTTGCATATTTCACATCGCCAACAAAGAGCACATATACTGCTATGATTACGTGGTTAAAGCACCTATTCCCCGCGTATACTCCTCCTGCTTTAACTACTTACACAGCATGCGTGCTACATAAATAAATGAGCAGAAACATCTCGTACCTATAACTGATTCGCTACGGACGGAGGGAGGGAGGGCGGAAGAGCACACATACAGCAGTCATTCTGGATCGCCCAAAACAATGTTTTCACTCTGTATCAATACTCCATCCATTCCATCGCATATCCATATCATATCACCACGCCCCAGGAGTTTCCAACACCGTACCAAACATGATAACCTTATCTCAGCAGTAGTACGTTCGCAGTTGCTTTGTATGCATACCTGGTATAACGCAGTGTCTTATACGTATGTATAGGGGTGTATACGATCTTCACGCATAGAAACAATGTCCGCGCACAGAAAGAGCACCACCGTTTTCATCAGGCGCACAAAAAGCAAGGAGACAGCAGTCTTTGATTTTCTGCAGCTCCCCTATCCTACTACTCATGAACCAACTATCACCAATCAACCCAGATCTTTCGGGTACAGAGGAAGGGAGGGAAGGAGGGAGAGGGGGAGGGGGGGTATTTATTTCTACTCCTGCGTCATTTATTTCGAGCTCAAAACAAGTACGACGTCCACTTGCAATATCTGCTACTGCTCTTCTCTGGTACCGGGGTACGTATATATATACGTATATACCCGCACGCTCACAACTCACGATACAGCAGTATAGTTTCAAGGCAGGTACAGCAGTACACCATCTGAGCATGTTTCATGTACGTTGCCCTGCTGGCTTCGATATAATACCAGTACTTGTGTACTATGCACGCTATCAAACAGCAGTTCAGACGTACTACAGTACGACAGCACTCAGCACAGCATTCCAGAAGGAGCGAGCACGACGTCGGAGCAGAGCAGACAGCCGAAACATAATATCGGCTCGTCAAGTCGTCACGTGCGTACTCAATCCTATCATGCGTGCATCATCTATCATCCTCCACCAAGTCCAAAGCCAAGTACGTAGTCTACCATCCCGCGTAAAAAACACGCAAGACGACATAACCAACTACTCGTATTCAGTATAATAATAGGTCGTCGAAACAAGCCTAACCTACGACACACCTACTAATAATATACCTGAACGGCAGTAGCGGCAGTATCGTACGTAAACAAAATGACCGAAAGCAAAAACAAGAAAAAGGCAATCAATCAACCAGCACAAACAAAGCGTATACCTCAATCAGGGCTGAACGGGGGGGTGAGCCCACCGCTCAGGTGCCACCTCGGCCCAGCTTCCATGCTGGTCCAAACACAACCTCGCTGTAGGGGGTGCTGCTTGCGGCCGTTCCACCCCTCCTTGCTCCCCTGCTGCTGCTGCTACTGCTCCTCCTCTTCTTGCTCCTCCTCTACCTCCTCTTTCCGTTGCTCGAATGATAACAGGGCTCCGTGTGCCAGCACCAAACGGCTCGCCACTACCAGGGCGTGCTGCTCCGCCTGGAGGTCTACACGCGTGCCTTCCGCGGGCGGTGGCGGAGGCGGTGGTAGAGGCGGCGGTGGCGGCAGCGGCGGTGGCAACGGCTGATGCTCCTGCTCCTCGCCCATCCCAACGCCGTCATCTCCGTCTCCTACTGTATGCTCCTCCTCCAGAAACCCCCTGCCACTCGTACCTAAAACCATCTCTCCGACCTCTTTATCTTCCGCGTCTGTGCTTCATCACCGCGGGGTGGGTTTCAACGTGGCGCGCAGACAGAGCCACCAGCTCTACTAGCACGCCCGGGCTCACCCAACAAACAGGCTCAAAGGGGCTTCTCTCAATCGGATGCGGCTGCGGCAGGGCCTCCTGCCCATCCTGTGAACTACTGCCGCTCCGAGAGGTCTGCTCCTCACCTAGCTCCACAGCTTGTTCTTCTTCTCTCTCTTCGTCTGCCTTCTTCTCTCCTTCTCCCCTCGTGATATATATACTCGACAACGTGGTTCAGTGCTATATAATTCCCAAGGGTGAGTCGGGGGTTCAAATCCCGCCCATTTCATAATTTGTTATTTTCAAACGTGCGCGCTGGAGATATTATGAATGGCTATGATAGTATATTCCTGGATGCTAGTACGTGGCGAGGGGAGTGCCCCGCAGATCAAATCAGCATGGTGAGAATCAACTAACCCGAAAACATATATTTTGTTAGTTATATATACTTACGCTTAATCACGTGACTGAGTAGGCCAGTGGTCTATGCTATATAATTCCCAAGGGTGGGTCGGGGGTTCAAATCCCGCCGATTGCAAAATTTGTTTTTTTCGAGCGTGCGCGCTGGAGACATTATGAATGGTTATGATAGTATATTCCTGGATGCTAGTACGTGGGGAGGGGAGTGCCCCGGAGATCAATGCAGCATGGTGAGGATCAACGAACCCGAAAACATACATTTTGATAGTTAAATATATTATCGTCGGACCTCGCAGGCCACCATCGAGGCGAAGTCAAGCAAGCCAAGACAGGGGGGAGAAACCAGGCACTCATGTATACCTCAAAAGAGCCTTACCAAGTATATGAACTCCCCAATATATTTAACCGCCATCGTAACTGCTGTATCGAGTACAAGCACAATCAATAATAGTTGAAGAGACATTTAATTAAACTGGGATGTGTGTCCAGTGGCCAGTCTAGACGTGCGTACGTACTCATATGAACCCTCGAGAGTAGTACCTGGTATAAGCAAAGTAATAGGAAAAAACGAATCGTGGTGTGAATACCAGCGATCTATACCCTAGAAAAGAAGCGTCAACCCGTCTGCTGGGTGTTCAACGCGCCTTCTGAATTGATACCTAGAGCAGCATGAAGTCGAAGTAGCAAACTGACGACGTTCGTCTAGTACAGCTGAACGGTGTACTATTCAGTTGTGTACATGTGCGTACGTACTTACGTACTTGCAATAAGTTTACGAGTCCAGATAGTAACATGTACGTACGTCCTTACGTACTTGCAATAAGTTTACGAGTCCAGATAGTACGGCAAAATAATACGTTGGGCGCAATCGTATCACAAAATAGACTCGTGGTAATGTGGTGTTGACCAGCGAGCTACAGTACGCGACAGCACTTAATAATTTCTTATTTAAACTCAGCCTCGCGTCTTATTTCCTCTCAAATTTCAGCAGAAATGCATAAATCCAATTTTTTATTGGGAGAAGAGGCGCAAAACGCCAAGTTCTTGAAAATGAAATTCCTATTTTGCAAAGGCGTTCAATGCGACCTTTTTTTTCTTGAGCGGACGTCGAAAATTTCTTTTTTTTACATGGCATCCATCACTCATAATTCACAAGATATTCATTTAGAAACACGATATTGCTCTTCAGGGCTGCAGGCATCAAATATTCTCTTCGCCACCTTCAACGATTTTGCTTAACCCATTCAGAACTGAAAAAAAAAACTACGCTAATTCCAAGTATTTTCCCCTGTTTGGGACCAGTTCTTAAGGCCCTTCGGTCATGAATAAATAAGAGCACTTGAGTTTGCTTGAGTCTTGAAACATATATATTTTGATATTTCGTTTTTTTTACAGTCGCAATACTATTTTTGGTATAATAACACGATATCAGTATTCCTTACGGAAAACGGCATAGCTCCAGTTCGAATGCTCAGATCTTCGACCGGCCAACGTATAGCTTGTTCGTTAAAGTATTTACGAGGTATTGGGGCTCTTGGATCTGCAAGGGAGGGCAAGCATTGCTGTGTTTGCATCACGAAACCAAAGTGCTCCGCAGCAAGATTTTGATCGTTTCGGAGCTCCTGTTTGGTATCTAAACTCTGCTGTGGCCACGTAGGACGCTACGGACGGTCAAACTAGAGGCCCAGGTAGGTTCACCTACTATTGATAGGGCTCGACGTCCTCGTCGGAAAATTGAGTTCAAACAGTATCAGCAGCCGGAGAAACTACCATTTTTTAATTCGTCTTGGGTACCAGGGATAAGGCGAGTCGTTTTCGAGTAACAGGCACTTTTCTTGATGACCAAGGCGTCTAATCGATACGCCTTCTTAGACACAAATGTTGACCATGACCTAGGCTCTCTAAAACTACTCATCGGTTACCAGTTTGAGCAATAGAACTGGGGAAATGTTGTTTTCCGTAGGGAGCCACGAAGATGTGGAAAGTATACCAGAAATAGCATTGCAACTGAAAAAAAAAGGATTTGTTTTTTATTGGTTCTTACACTTTTTGCCCGAAGGGACCCCTTAAGGAGATTAAGCACTACTCCAAGGGCCTGCAGGTACTCTAGAAGTAAGCAGTGCACCATCCACCACCGCACTGCTTTTATCCGCACCGAAAAATATGGGGGGGGGGAAAGTGTAGCGATATTTTTATTAGCACGTTTGTTAAGGGGAAAGGATTTTGTTTGGCGGGAAAAAATGGTTTTGGTTGGCGGAAGAAAAGCAATTACATGAAAAACGTCGCCTCTTGGGACGGTTTTGGAGCGCGGAGGCGGCTTGGCTGGGGGCCTGATGTGGCCTTGAGGGGATGTTTGGGCAGTTTCTTGTTTTTCAGGGGTGCAGTGTATTCAGCCAGATTCTTAACTGCCGACCCCCTTGCATTTCCAAACTTCTTATTGTTATTTCCTCCTCGAGTCCAGCACAAATGCTTACCTGTAAATTCTAATAGTTCCTGAAATCCCAGCCTGAGATTCTTAACTGCCACATTCTTAAGTGATGTCGCGTACTGTATATCCTATCAAAGAAAACGTAAGAGAGTATCTACTACTGTGCTTGTGCTATGCCCCCCCCAATGGGTCCTAGGACAAAACCAAGAAAACGACGAAAGTCGAAAAGAAACCGTGGAGGTATACGGGTATGTATATGTCCAGCGCTATACTGATATGCGTGTAATACATTTAGCATTGTGAGTGTGTATTTAGGGTCGTTCTTATTTTCCAAAATTTCCAAAACAAAATCGCGCAATTTTTAGGACTTCCTTATTTTCCAAAAATAATTTCCAAATCTTGGAACGCGAAGCCTTCCAAATATTTTGCCCTCTGTAAAAATTCCAAATTTCCAAATATATCCTGTTTTTTCTTGATTTTCCTGTTTTTTTCCCTTAGTATTTAGTATTTAGGATACGTAATCAAAGGGAAGCTGTGGAAACCTAAAGAACGAACAAATATAACCAAGCAGATGTGTATATCCGTTACGGCATACAGCAGTGCGCATCATGTTCTCTATGACCTTGCACAAAACGTACTCGTGTGGAAATACAATACGTACAGCGAAGCCAGCATAGAAAAAATACAAAACACAAGGTTCCCCTTCGGGATGTCGGTCACTTGAAATCCCGGGGGTGTCGCAAAGTGAAAATAGATCGCACATGCTTCATGGTTTAATTTTTGGAGCAAACCTGTGGCATAGACTGTAAAAGTAGTAGCGACGGCCATTCCTAACGAAACAACTGTCACGAGATGATATCGTACCTGAGGTACCGTGGGCTCCCGGTGTTAATAAACTTCAGGTTGGTGTGCAGGCTCCACGACTTGTTTTGGTTCTGAAGTCAATTTTACTATTTTTGTAGGATTTAAAGTCGATCCCACAGTGGTACTGCAGTTATCACTGCTGTTCTGCGCTGTACAACTGAGTAAACAGAAGATAGTTATGACAGAGCTGTTGCCCGACGAGTCCCGCCCCGGTCATAGATACTCGTAAGAATATTCACTCGTAAGTAATACCTTTTGGGCGGGTACCCTGGTACGCGTTTATCCGCCGAGTACTCGTCTAAGGGTGTCCGTCGAACAGGTGGATATCCGGGTCCCCTGGGCCCAAATTCTCGGCGAGTATGAAGTGTTATCTATACCCGTGACGGGTATTAGCGGTTTTTGGTGTTTTTAATCGTTGCTGTAAAGCGCGGGTGATATTAAAATCAGAGGCAGAATATTCTCGGAAGAACGAGAGAATCTGAGTGTTGTACGTACGTAAGATGTTTAGCCCGTGGTATACACCTGGTTCAGTTCGTAGTTGTGATTGCACGTGATAGCGCAGTGCAGCAGAGTCAGAGCTGCAGGTCCAAGATGTGATACATACTAGTTTTGAGTTCCCATTATGTCCGAGGAGAGCAAGTCTCCGGAGGCTGAGGTTATTCGGGTTGCTGCTGCGCACGACGTTCAGGCGGCTTTAGCTGCTGCGCAAACCCGGGCAGAAGAAAATGCGCATGCCGCTATAGCTGCAGTGCAAGCACAGGTTGACGCACGCCGTGCTGAGGATGCGAATGCTGTGCAAGCCGGAATCGCATACATCAAACACAAACGCATACACAATGAAAGACAGAACACAGCAAAGCAGTACTCGTTGTTCGTAGCTGTCACAACTAGATCTGCTGAATTCTTCCTGCTACTTGTAGCTGTTTACTACGGGCCCGGCGCACGCATACAGGACACAACAACAACAGCCGCCACAAAGGCAACAATCTGAACAGCGGCTTGCTGCTGCGTGTTCTGCAGCATCTTCTGCTGTACTGCTGTGCTGTTCGACGAGGGGCGCCTTGGCTGCTTCGTAGTGTGCAGTCTAGACTAGACACCAGTTCCCGTTTAAGTACATCAGCAGTACGAGTACTCCTACTGTACCACATTACTTATAATCGTACGTATGTAGATCAGCCTATCGCTCGTAGATAAGAGAGAGCTAGATGTGATACGCGTACTGCTGTACATATATGTAATGTATGTGTGCTCTACAGTATGTAGATTTCAAAATAAGATTAGAACCAAATTTCAAATTTACATAAATAATGCGCGAGTAATTTTTCAAGCGTCTCGTACCACTGCTACTGCTGTACACAACCCACAAAAAGCAGACGCATGGGACAATGTAGTATCTACTACTGACACATGGCGCTAGATGTGTGCCTCGTTCCATGTAGGTGTGGTCCTTGTTGTCTCGTGCGTGGTGCGTGCTGTGTGCGTTCCGTTCATGCGGCGTGTCAAAAATGAACCATTCAAATTTACACGGATAAACAAAAGTCGTACGGCAGGTTTTTCATGTAGCCGCAAGGCGGTGTCAAGTCGGAACGTCTCCCCTGAGTTATTTGCCAGATTTCGCGACTTCGACGGCCCAGAGCACGCCCCCTGGGCTTCGACCGGGACCCGCACTTGCGCCGTGGTGTACACGCGGGGCCCCTGCGTGCCCCGTGGCCGATAGCGCGAGAAAAAACCCGCGGATGGAGATGAAAAGTGAAACTATTCCGGGAAAATGTCCATTTGGTACCTATACATATACCCCCTCCAACGAAAACCCGTCTCGAAAGGGATGCGTGGTCAATGGCCAAATGACTAAGGCAAGCAACAAATGAGTACGCCCCCCCCCCCCCCCCCCCCCCCGCCACGAAAACCAAGATAAAAGATAAAAAGAGACGCAAATAATGCGCATGATGATGACGATCTTCGTTTTTTGTGCTGGTGTTGTGTAGATATGTGCTGAATATGTAGTAGTAATTGAAGAAATAAGTGGTGCTGCTGCTGATGATCTTCTGTATACGGTCCTGTTGTGAAGAACTTGTAGAAGCAGAGCAGACCAAGATGTACAAGTAGATGATGGCTGGAAAATGATGTTGATGATCACGACGTAGACCTGAAAAGGTAGAACTGTCCTCGCACTCAGTCCGTATTGTTGTGCTGGGCCGTGTTGCTCGAAGAGTTCGAGCGCCGGTTGATGTTGCCGCGGTTGGGCTGCGTGTTGCAGTGCAATATAAAATTGTTCTTCCCAGATCTGTACCAAGGCATGCAACGAGAAATTGTGGAACGCTCTATTTGAGGGGAATCCGGCACTTGCATGCAAAGCGGTGTTTTGCGTTTTGGCAAGGATCTCGCCGAGTACGAAGCTGGTCCCCAATGCGCTGGAGATGGTGATAGCAAGCTGCTTGATGAACGCTGCGGTGGCGGTGCTGTTGAGCTGAACCCTGTGTAAGAGCGTAAGCTGCGTTGTTGTCGCCTCCCATTCTGAAATAAGAGCATTGGACTAAAAATATCGAATTGATTACTGTAGACGCTGATGCGAAGGTGATGTAGTGATACCCGTGTGATTGCTGTAGACGTTGATGCAGAGGTTTTGCCCCTGTTACAGGCTGATAGTAGCAGATGAACCGACAGGAGTTGATTCTCCCGTGGCAGGCTGAGTAGCCGAATTCATCAACGACCTGGCTGTTTGATGCAGCACTTGTCGGTCTCCTTGCTAAATAGAATATGGACGAGGACGATTCTTCTATCCGAGTCTAAGGTCGTGCTTCCGCGTGAAACCGTAAATCAGTTGTTGGAAATGGGTGTCTAGATGTAGGCTAGAGGTGACCCCCCCGATGCTGCGCGGAGCAGCAGATTCGCCAGCGACCTGGCCGCGTGTGGCAGCACGTGTAGGTCTTCTTGTTGAATCTTGCACGAGGACACATCTACTTGTACGTACTTCAGGCTTGGTGGTTTGAAGAAACGGGTTTAATAGCGTGAAACCGGCTCGAAACTAACTTTAGTTGTGACGGCGGAGAAACAGAGGTTTTGCAACGTTTTTCGTGCTTTACAGCGTGAACATAGTGTGGAAACCAGTTTCGCGTGTGATGAGTATAAATCAATTTGTGACGCGTTTTAAGCTTACAGCTTCAAACTATGATAGTATCGAAGACAAAGCTTTGCGTGCGTTGTTACCAAAATAGTCGTGTTGCTTACGTTTGCAATTACGGGGTGAAAACGATGTAGATTGTACACGTACGAGTTTCCCGCAGAATTGCGTGAAACCAGACACAATACTCGTACATGTTACCCGCGTTATAGCGTGACACCAGTCTTGTAGCGAAAATTCGCGAAAACAGTACTCCTTGTAAACCTGTCGAACGAGCTTCATGAAAATCGATGAAGAAAGTCGATGTCGATGCTGTCGGGTAGATGCTGATCCTCTGATTTTTTAAGCAAAACTCATATTCCTCCGCACTTGAAAACTTGGAATTGCTTCGAATGTAGAACGTGACGAGCTCGCCGGGAGACGTCATTCCGTTGTGCTAGTCGATGCGTAGACCAACGTCGACGCTCATAACCTGTAATAATGACGATTGTGTCGAGGCTCTGTCTCTGTGGAGAAAGATGGCCGAGGTGGCACTGAAGTGTCTGCAAAGATCACCTATAAACAAGAAGAAAGGTCATGGTTTGAAACGGCGCGTGTGTGGTCATAGTGGAAAGAAGATTGATCTGAAGGAGATCACGAGAAGAAGAGAAGAGAAGGGGAGAAGAGGAGAAGAGGAGTAGAGAAATGTAGAGGAGTAGAGAAGATATGTAAAGTGATCGAGCTGGGGGATGCTGCACCCGATCATCTCGGTAAAATGCCCATACTACGGACAGTTACATTCTACCATAGTACGTGCCGTTCGTTGAAATGTTCTCTACAACGGTATAAAAATGTTCTAGCAACGTGCTCAGAATCGTTCCTCAAGTAGATGCTTTAAACATAGAATACTTCGTACTACGAGTAAGACAAACTCGTCATCTGTCCGTATATTGTATTTACCCGCATATCTAAACTAAGGCACGCGAATGCTAGCATCAGTGCCATATGTTAACACGGCGGGGCCGCACACATACTAAGAGGCGAAGAACCCGGCGGGGCCGTGCACAGGACAAGAATGGAGACGAGCGGCGGGGCCGCACACCAACCAAAAGGGAAGAACACGGCGGGGCCGTGCACGGGACGACAATTAAGACGAGCGGCGGGACTGACGGACCGAGACGAAAAGAACACGGCGGGGTCGTGCACGGAACGAGCATGGAAACTAGCGGCGGTGCTGCACACGAATCAAGAGGGGAAGAGCTCGGAACGGGAATTGAGACGAGCGGCGGGATCACACAGACCACGAGGGGAAGAGCGCGACGGAGCCATGCGCAGGACGAGAAGGGAGACGGGCGGCAGGGCCGTGCACAGGATGAGAAGGGAAACGGGCGTCCGGGCACCACACAGATCAAGAAAGGCAGCGCACGGCGGGGCTGGGCACGAAACGAGAGGGGAAACGCGCGGCGGGGCTGGGCACGGAGCGAGGGGAGAGGGGTGAGGCGGGGCCGGGCAAGGAACAGGCGGGCAACGTCACGGCGGAACCGTGCCCGGGACAAAGCGGAAGGGCGGAGCCGCGCCTGAAACGTGGAGAGAGGTGCAAGGCAACCAAACCGCGCGAGGGGAGGGGAAACAGCCGAGGGTGGTAGTGGGGGGAGAGATCCAGCGGTGGGGGGGGGCGTTGGGGCGTTGGGGGAAGTTAGGGGACGACGCGGAGGAACATTATCGGCTATTACGGGTGATGGCGGAGGTTGGGGGAGGCGCTTTGCAACGGGAAGGGATCGACTTAGCGCAGGTGGTGTGGAGGCTGGCGGGGGGTTGCTGGCACCCCATATTGATGCGGAGCGAGTGACGAAGGTTTCAAGGAACAATACAATATTGACCAATATTCACGGTTGGAGCAGATCGCGAGGGTAGAAGTGCCGGTGGACGTAGGCCTAGGGGGCAACCTCGAGCGCGAGCTGGCTCACGAGCACCGGCAGGCACGCGATCGAGGTGTGGGAGAAAGCGGTGGGCGACGTTAAGACGGGGAGAGCAATTGTGGTTCCGGGGAGACTGGCGGGGGCTATCCGAGGTCTGCGGGTACACACCGTGGGGGTGCTGGATGAGAAACGGAAGAAATGGATAATCCACGATTCGACATTCCATTACGAACCGGACGAACCGCGTACGCAACAATGGGGGAAGAGCGCGGGGGACCCGCGCACGGAACGACAGGGAAAGTGCGCGGCGGGGCTGTACACTATAAGGGCGGGGAATGGGGGGGGAGCGCGGGGGACCCGCGCACGGAACGACAGGGAAAGTGCGCGGCGGGGCTGTACACTATAAGGGCGGGGGGGGAGGGGGGGGCGCGACGAGGCCGTGCACGGAAAAAAGCGCGACGGGGCCGGGTACATAACTGGGGAAGAGTGCGCGGTGGGGCCGTGCACTGCAAACCACAACATAAGGAAAGGGGGGGGAGAGGGGGGGGGGCAGAGGAGCCGGGTGGCGGCGTCTGCAGCTGAGCAAGCTGCATCTGAATGGACAAGACAAAAGGGAGAGCGGGTTCACGGGGGAAGGGGTCGGAAGGAGGCAGAATCCAGGGGCTGGTGAAGGAATTCAGGGAATCGACCCGAAACAGGACTGGCACGGGAGGGGCGAGATGGGCGACTCCGTGGTGAGCGAAGGAGAGAGGTTGGAAGATCCGTTGTCACAGTCGTGGAGCACGCCTGCAAATGAAACCTGGGTTCGGACACTTCTTGGACGTGGTTGGGAGGCGGTGCCGGGGGAGGGGTGCATTGGAAACAAAGGTCGACACATCAGGAGTAACGTGAAGGGGGGGGGGTATGGAAACCGGTTGTCGATCAAGGTCCGGAGCTGTTGGAGATGGTGACGACAGTCTACGCGGCGAGAGTGGACAGGGAGGGCAAGCGAGCGAAGTGTGGGGAGTCGGTGGTAAGGATGGGTGATAATTTGTCGGCGATGCAGTGGACAATTACCGGGCGAAGGAGTGGAGTGGCAGACCCAGGAGTGTGGAGGAAGAACAGAGGTGTGTTTGGAGGTTGGCAGGCCGCTACGCATTCGAACGAGTTGCGAAGTCGACCCGGTGGACCAAGGTACAAGGTGGGACGATGTCGGTGACTGGAAGGTCTAACAGGAGAAAGGGTATTGGTCGGGGTGGGTTGGAGTGGGAACTTATACATGATCCAAGGGAGGTATGGTAGCCTGCTTCTCGGAGTCGCAGAATAAGAAGACGATCGTGGCGGAGACACGGGTAGTGGAGAACGCTTACCTGAGATGTGGGTGAGACTGTCACTGCCGCTGCAACACTTTAGGACTGTTACTGCCGCGGCAGCACTTTGGGATCAGGGCGACGAGAAAAGTCCCCCGAGAGGGTGCACGTGGAGGCGCGCATCCCGACGCGAGTGAGGAGACCGTAGACGGGGAAGCTGACCAGGATGGGGGAAGAGGGCAGCGAAACAATAGGGAGTCGGGGGGGGGAGGGCGAAGATGGCGTGGACCGGTTTGGCCTTCTCGTACCAGCTGAGATGAGGATATCCGGAATTGTTCGCCGGGTTGGGGGGACAGAGTGCACCAGGTTGCTGCCACCGGAGCGGGAACTTAGCCTTTTCAGAGAAAAGCGTGCAGCCGGGGCCGGAGTAGAAGGGCGGTGAGCACGGTGGATGCACGCTTCAGGGGAAGAACAGGGGACCAGAACAGAGGAGGGGTGGTCAGGGTGATGGAAGGGGGGGGCGTGGGGCCGAGGGGGCTGGAGGGGGAGGTCTTGGACTGTGGGGAGCGGTGTGGGCATTTCCGAAGCAGTGTCCCTCGGGTGGAAGACCGCCCCATATATGGCATTCAGGAGCCGGGGGGGGGGGGGGGGGTATGGACGAGAGTGAAGGCGACGCTCTGCCTATTGAGTGAGGAGAAGGTGGCGGCAAATGAAAATCGCAACGGAGGGGGGGGCTGTGACGGAGCGGACACAAGAGCAGTTAGCGCTACACTAGGGAATGGAAGTGTGATCAATTAGGCTGGCGGGGTTGGGCGGCCCTACCGTGGATCATCCATAGACCGGATAGATGGACCTGGCAGCCGTTAGTGGGACACCTAAGGTCGAATGGAGAAAATCCACTGTGGGTTTTAATAGACTGATGGGAAAGGAAACGTAGCCGAGCAGGCCGCCGGGATAGGGGGGCGAGGTGTGGCGTGTAGAAGAGAAGGGGAGAGACATGCTGGGAACGCGGTTTCTCAATGGGATTTTGGTTGTTGAAGTTGCCCGTCAGAGTGGGGGGCAGGTCAGTCGCGTACATCAGCTAGAATATGAGACGGGGGAGGTGGGCAAGGGGGAAATGGACGAGGGGGGCCCGTCACAGTCTCACCCACCTCCCACGTGGGCGACACGGATTACTAGCGAACATGCATTTTTCGTGAAGAGGAGACAAAAGTGAAAGAATGTGTTGACAGTCTCGGGTTTGGTGGATTGGAGAGATAAATACCGAATAACGGGATAGGAGGGGTGTGTGGTTCCAGTATAAGGAGATATCATACCTGGTACCTGGGTGGGGGGGCTCACAGCAGCAGCACAACTACACGTAGGTACATACACTGGGCAAGCATACACACGCAGCAGCGTCAGTACTGTTGCAATAGCAGCAGCGGTGGTGGTAAAGAAGTTCGACGGCAGGAGTACAGGGAAGTAAGGATACAGCACGTACGTACGTGCTGTTCCTTCGATCGCAATTATCTGGATTTCCAGCAGAGTAAGTCGTGCGTGTCGTATCTGACATTTCATTGTCTGCCCTGATTGGCTGCATTGCAAATAAATGAGTATGATACGAGTATTTATTGTTCGTGGCTTTGTGATGACATAACTCGTACCTATCAATTGTATGCCTGGTACGATCAAGAATCGGCACGGACACTGGCTGTCAACGGGTAGAAATAACGGTTTTACGTGAAGAACACACGCACCTCTATTAATAGTCGACCACCGGTCGCCCCGGTGGGCTAGCAGGTAACCACGAAGCTTGTTAGCGTCGAGGTCGTGAGTTCGAGCCCCCCCCAGTGCATGCTCGTAGGGACTTTTTCTCGCAACCAAATATCTTGACTAGCGGAAAGCGCGAGAGTTTGTTGTTGTTGTTGTTGTATTCACATTAAAAATCGTGCCGGTCTCTCTATCCAGTACCTCCATCTGTCCGTACAAATCCAACACTTGACACGGTCGATTCCTGTGGTCACAGGCTAACTTACCCTAAAAAAGGTATACTGAAATAAACGTGGAACCCGAAGGGTCCGCCAAGCGATCAAAGCCAGTCAAAAACAGATAGTCTGGAGCCCTCCGCTCCCCTCTACACGCTATGTGAAGGTAAAAATAAAAATGGAAAGGTCAACATCACCAATCGCGGGTATACGCCCCCTGATTCTATCTTGGTGCCCCTATAATGCCGGGGTGTTCCGTGCCGGGTTCACGCCGGTCAGGCAAACGAAATCGAGTCCTCCACCCCGATTATAAACGCAGACATGATACGGGGGAAGGGAACTATGGTCCCGTGTGATTGATGTACCCCCGGCCTGCGAGCAGTGTAACTGCAAAAGGTCAAAAGCAACGAAGGGAAAAAGACGAAGACAAAGACAAAGAGACAAGTCAAAAGTACAAGCAAACACTCACACAGACAAGACCGCAGAGACAACACATTGACACGTCATCCCGAGGGAGTGGTGCAATGGTGCGGCGGTGGGGGGGAGGGGGAAAAATAACAAAACAAACAAACAAACAAACAAACAGTCCAGGACAGTCAATCCGGCACATATCGCGCCACTCGGTCCGCCATTTCTCGCTTGTTTCCTTCCCTCGCCGATTCGCCCTTCTTCCGCACCCCTCCCGTCCCGTTGGTTCTTGGTGTCTCTTTATTGTTGCTGCGCTCTTTTTCTCGCTCGGTCGCTCGTTTCCGGCTAGCTTCCTCTTCTTCCTTGTGCCAGGAGGTCATAAACCTCTCAGCTCCCTGCAGCACTCCCTTGTACCACTGCCTTCCTCCCTTCACCTTCGCTGCTTCCGCCCAAACTGAATTCGGGACTCCGAAGACACGTCTCTGGTCGTCCGTAGAGCCGTGCGTAGCTCCGAACGCTTTGAAGTCGTCCTTCAGGCACGTCTGCCAGTTCCGCTCCGGGCACCCCGCGCCCGGGTCCTTCCCCCCCACCAGCTCCCCGAACATCAGTCGTTTCGGGAGTCGCCCGTCTGGCTGCCTTGCCACGGCCCCCGCGAACAGTAGGCGCCGTTGCCGGACAGTGGCTTCCACGCTCTGGCACCCGACCCTCTTCAGGGCCTGGGCGTAAGACAGCTGCCGGTAGGTGCCTTGCTTGCGCTGGTACCCAATAACTCGCAGCAGCAGCCGGTGGTGTATCGTCCGCAGCAGTCGGTAGTGGTCGCGACGTGGGGCCCATGTCATGCAACCGTACAGCAGTGCCTCCATCGCCTCCGCTTGAAGCAGGCGGGCCTTGAGTCGAAACGGTGCTCCCGGCCTATCGAAGAGCTCCGGGCCATACCTCCTGACGCAGGCCGACGCTGTTCTGCTCCTGAAGTTGATCTCCCGGGTGAGGTCGCCATGTTCGTTGACGAGGCCGCCCAGGTACCGGAACTCGAGGGTTTGGGTGTATTTCTGCCCCGCTGCTTCGATGATCAGCGGCGGCGGGGGCGGTGTTGGCTGCTTCTCCTTTACGCGCATCAGGAGAGTCTTCGTCTTCTTCTCCGACACCGTCAGCCCGAACTCCAAACACCTGCACGATAATGGTCATCATCCTCGCCAGTCCGTCGGCGGACCGTTTGAATTAGCAAAATTCGATGAAGATCGACGAGCGTTGGGAAGGCTGCACCCTTTGCGCGATGAAAATGAAGGCACGAACCGTAGTGGTGGAGGAAGGAGAGGAGCATACTTTGCGACCCCGGATCTGAATTACGACTAGGGAGGGAGAAAGACAGAAGTGCGAAGATAATAAATGGGATAGAAAAAAACAAAACCAGTAAAACTGCATGTGTTTCATACCTGGTATTGATACGCGAATGGTATGCTTGAAGTACCCCCACATATTGTCACACGGCAAATGGAAGGAAATAATTGTGATGATGTACTCAACCAAAGCTATTCATATGGAATTGTCTCCGATAACCGTAAAGGTCAAAAGCCTTGTCGCATCCCAAGCTTTTTTCTCGTGTACTGAAGTTTTCCTTGCAGGTTAAATAGACAGCAGTACGTAGTATATAGCATTTGGGCTACGTAAGCCCGGATGCCCTGAACCTCGGAATGACCGTAAACACGAGAGAGCCCGAAGAATTGGGTTTTGGAATAGCTCAGGATTGGTATTACCTGTCGTACCCCTTCTTATTAATAGTTTAGGGTCAGCGATAATTGAGGAACAGCTACACACCGGAGGAAATTTCCCTAGGCACTTATAGTAACTTCTCTGGCGGGCTAATAGTGAGAGCAGGAAGGGCTTTTATTTCTTGAACTAAAGCTCACATCTCTCACTTTTGTTCCCAGCTCTCACCTTGTTATCTCTAATCGTCAAAGGGTTAATGAAATACAAGTGGTCTCCCAAACAGAAGATAAACTGCTGTGATGCTTCCAAGTCAGGAACGATAAGACCTGCGTTCCTTCCATCAAACCTCGAGCATCACTACGTACAACATCATAATAATCGTATACGTGTATTTTAGGGCAATAACCAAAAACGGATATATCCGGTCGGTTTTCACTTAAAAACGGGTATATGCTAGAAGCAAGTAAAAAACACGCCCAGCGAGCCACGGGATTGGCCAAAAAACAAATTGTACCCATTTTTGAGAGATAATGTCCCGGGTACAACTGTAAATGTCTATTATATGGCTTTCAACCGTTTTTGGTTATTTATTTTGGTTAACCACTTGCCTATAGTGTAATTCATTCGTACGTATGGGCTACTAGGTAACCACGAAGCCTGTAAGCGTCAAGAAAGCGAGTTCGAGCCCCGCCGAGTGCATGCTCTTAGGCACTTTTTCTCGCAAAAAATATCTTGACTAGCAGAAAGCGCGAGAGCGTGAGTTAGCAAAATTCGATGAAAATCGACGAGCGTTGGGAAGGCTGAACCCTCTGCGCGATAAAAATCAAGGCAAGAACCGTAGTGGGGGAGGAGGGAGAGGAGCCTACTTTGTGACCCCGGATCTGAGTTACGACTAGAGAGGGAGAGATGGAAGTGCGAAGATAATAAATGGGATGGAAAAAAAAAAAAAAAAAAATGTGCCTCTCTCTCCACTGCGTCTGCGGCCGCTCTTTCGTTGTTTCATTTCATGTCAAGCTTTTCACAATCTACTTAGTCAACCATTTTACGCACCTGGGTACGTAGTACGTACGTCAGAGTCATATATACGACCATCCACCTATTAATAATATACTGTTGTTGTGTGTGTGCACGTGTGCACAGCAAGCTGCAGTATCAACATACCTGGTATGTACGTATGATATATTCGACTGATGTATTTTTGTATTTTTACTGGAATACGACTCCTGCTGTACGTATGATATATATGTGGTGTATTTCAGGTAAACGCTGAGACCAAGTAAAACACACATACATACATGCTTGCCGCCAGCACCCTCTGCGTCTAAACACCCCTGACCCCCGACCCTGCTCCCGACCCCGCCCGGACCTGAACCCTCCAAACATACGCCGGGCACGTCTAGGTGTATAGTTAGAAGGCCGACAAGTGGGCCTGGTTATCACTACGTACCCCTTAGACACGGGCACGATGTGATCCTGGCCATTTGTTTTTTTTCGTCCATCCCATTTGTTATCTTCGCCCTTCCTTTCTCTCTCCTTCCTAGTCGTAACTCAGATCCGGGGTCACAGAGTAGGCTCCTCTCCCTCCTCCCCCACTACGGTCCTTGCCTTGCATTTTTATCGCGAGAAGAGTTTAGCTTTTTATTCCCTCGTCAACTTTCGTTGAATTGTGCTTACCCACGCTATAATATGCGCTCTCGACAGTTCAGTTGGGGTCATTTCAGAATAAACATCTCCATACGAGGAGACTCGAACCCCCGACCTCCAACGCTAACAGGCTTCGTGGCTACCTGTTAGACCACCGCGGGGCGACCGGCTTCTACCCCGTGATGGCTTGTGGGATGTGGTGTTTTGACTCGATTCCATGCTGTACCCGTTTTTGACTCAAACCGGCGTAGGTATACCCGTTTTTGGTTATTGCCCTATATTTTTATGTATGCACAGTACTGTAACTGTTTTGAAGCTTTATGTACAGAGTATTTTTTTCGAGTATGCATTGTAA
Source organism: Saccharina japonica (assembly GCA_008828725.1). Lineage (NCBI taxonomy): Eukaryota > Phaeophyceae > Laminariales > Laminariaceae > Saccharina > Saccharina japonica. Next base: position 72,924 of record MEHQ01002773.1, read on the forward strand.
ATATATACCTGGTACTAGGGTTTACAACTGCCGTTCCGCTTGTTGTATTGAAAAAGGCTGCAACGCTGCAACGCTGGTTGTCTGTTCGAGCGATTACGAAGTACCAGGGGAAGCAAATGGTTAAAGCGCTGGACGCTCATCTCCTCGTCGATGAACACAGCACTATTTTATAGACGCATTCTTTATGCGAGTGGTTAACGGGGTATCGACGGGTATGAACAACACACACGGCAGCGCCCGCTCGGCATATCGATGAATACAGCACGCGGAGGACCATAGCAAAATTCGACGAGAGTTGACGAGGGAAGAAAGTGCTCAAATCTTCTCGCGATAAAAATCAAGGTAAGAACCGCACGTAGTGGGGGAGGAGGGAGAAGAGCCTACTTTGTGACCCCGGATCTGAGTTACGACTGGGGAGGGAGAAAGACAGGAGTGCGAAGATAATAAATGGGATGGGGAAAATAACATAAAATACAGAGTAAACACCAAATGTTGTTATTAAACATAGGTAAATGTGAAGGTTTTTGTGGGTGACGGATATCCTATTTACTAGGGCCCCCCGCAATAGATTGAGATTTTATACTTTGCCAATGGTTGAAGCGCCGCGATTCGGTAAGGTTGAGAACGAGATGGTTGATTGGATGATCTGCGACGCGGGCTTTGCTGTGCAGAGAAGGAAACAGCAGTTAGCCCGTAGTACTTTCTGTAGGGCTATTTAATGCGGTGGAATTCATGTTTTGGCCGTGATTGGTGTACTCAAAAACCCATTTTGTAATATGTCAGCATGTCAGCGTATATGTAGCTCGTATAGGGTTAGGGTTAGCCCCCACACGCATATATAGCTATACCACCAGCTGAGTACAATTGTACTAGGTACATATATACTACGTATGTTAGTATGATATATAATATCATCATGTACAAGATGTTCCGGCCATGGCGGTTATCCGGTTTAGCCGGTTCAACCGCCGGTTATTGGGTAACCGGTTTAACCGGGACGAAACGCCCCCGGTTGTAGAAATTTCGGCAGACACCTGAAAGGTTCGTGGTTCCCAAAAACCGCCGGTGAGCCGGTGAGTTTTCAAACGGTACCCACCTGTAGTACAAAATAATTATTTCCGCCCATGGTCACTCTCGCCGATCACTTGCGTTGTTGCCGCCAGATCGTATCAATCACATCCGGTTCTCAACCAGGTGCTACCTGAGCCACTCGACAGTACGACATCAAGAGCCAGCGAAGAACTCGTCTACAATCGAGGACACCAGCTGCTACTGCATCATCACCAGGTGAGTGCGACCGGTCTCAGAATCGCTGACCGAGGCAACATGCACGCGTTGTTTCAAGTGTTTAACCCTATCCCGCTTTCCAGCTTCAACACGTATTTTACGTACACCAGGTATACAACACCGCCTTCTTGGGCTTTGTATTCATCTCTGGGGGAGTCTCAACCTTTCGCAGTGCTTCGTACTATATGTGGTCCTGAATGAGGTCCTCGAGGTTTCTACGTACTGCACTGAGCGTAGTATCTCTGTGTCGTAGTTTTGTGACCACAGAACTGGTACCTTTTTAGGATGAAGAATTGGCACGGACACTGGGTGTGCTGGATGTCGACGGGTAGAAAGGAAGGTTTAATGTGAAGAACACACAACACACACACGTACAGCATTGCATGGTCTGCTCTGCTTACTGCATTGCGGCGTAGAATATCTGTGTCGTAGTTTTGTGACCACGAAACTGGTATCTCTCTAGGATGAAGAATCGGCACAGACTTTGGGTGTGCTGGATGTCGACGGGTAGAAAGGAAAGAACACACACAGATTGTAGTATACCACGTGCATAGGATAAATAATCGGCACGGACACTGTATGTGCTGGATGTCGACGGGTCGAAAGGAAGGTTTAATGTGAAGAACACATCCACATACCAGGTACGGTGGTGCGTTTGGATCGAAGATGCGCTGCCGGGCCGGCGGAAGCGGTTGCAATCCATTTTCTATAGTTTTAGCCTTGGTTCTAGCGGACAGTTTCTTACCGTAGTATATACATACGAGTACAGCAATGCAGTTGCAGTGCAAGCGTCGAACAACTCGAAACTCGGTATACAGCATACAGCAACAACAACAGTAGCACTACGGGAAACTATAGTATACCCCAGAACCAAATATTGGTACATGAGTAAAAATACCAGGCATATATATTTCCTGGCTTTTGTCTGTACCGTATATACCCCCCCCCGGAATAGAGTTATAGCTGTAATTGCAATGTGGCGAAGTAGGTGCCCTCCCCTAATGTTGGCGACACCCACATGCCCTTGAGACCGTCAGAAAAATAACGGCATCCATTTTGTATACGAGTACCTGGTACACGTGCTACACCGCCCCGGTAGTCTAGCAGGTAACGAAGTAGTCTATGTAGCAGGTAACCGCGAAGTCTGTTGAGTTTGAGGTCTATGGTTCGAGTCTCCGTGTATGGAGATTTTTATTCTCGAACGACACCAAAACTGTCGAGAGCGCCTATCTTATAGCGTGCGTACAGGTACAGGCGAAATTTGACGAGAGTCGACGTGGGAAGGTGCTGAATTATTCTCTCGATGAAAAAGCAAGGCACGTACGTGCCTTACTCGTGGTGAAGAGGGATGACAAGAGCCTACCGAGTGACCCCGGGTCTGAGTTACGACTAAAGGAGAGAACAACAGGGCTAACATCATAAATGGGATGAAACAAAAAGTATAAAAACAAGGTACAGAGGCAAAAATGGAAATCGACGAGCGGTGGGAATGTTCAGCCAGATCTATCCCAGTTATAACTTTATATTATAGAGGGGCGGTACCGAGTGAAGGGAAAACAGTACGTAGCTATGTACGAGTGAATAAACGACACGTCTGGCGATGGCATGTCGAAAGTACTGTTCGAATTGCACCCCGTGAGGGTTGACGGGAAAGTATAAGTGCTCGCGAAAGTAATAGCAACACTACTACTTCCAAACATTTAAAAACAGACTGCATGCTCCACGTCGAGAGTACGCAGGAAAATGGACAATGGAAATTCCGACACCCCAGATGGCAAAACGAACAAGTCCGTAGTGTTTGTTCTTCATTTTCTCCCGCCGAGCTCGAGCACAGAAGGTACTTTTAGTGCGAAGGGTGCTACTCCTTTCCTGTCATTCTCAGTCTTGCTCTGTTTGCGTTGTTTTTCATTCCATTCAGTTCGTTTCATTTTATTTGATTTTATTTTATTGTCTGTCGCATCTCTGGGAGTAGCTCGACACTTTTTTTTTTTTGTGATGCTTTTGTTTAGTTGTTTGATTGTTAATCTGCTTCAGTTTGCTTATTTTCTACTATTTTGTTCATTTTCGCTTTTCCTACGATTTTTTATTATTTTCTCTTATATGCACCTAGATTGCTAGCAGGGTAGGTCTTTCCTGTCGTACATGGCATTGCCTTGTCTGCTCTGCTTACTGCACTCCGCGTAGTATCTCTGTCGTAGCTTTGTGACCACAGAACCGGTACCTTTTTAGGATGAAGAATCGGCAAGGACACTGGGTTTGCTGGATGTCGACAGGTAGAAATGAAGGCTTAATGTGAAGTACACACACCTATATCAGGTATGCTTTATGTGTTTCTTTTTCTTTTTTTTTTCTTTTTGTTTTCTCTTTCACGCAGCTGGATTGATAACAGGGTAGGCCGTACATGGCATTGCACTGCCTGCTCGGCTTACTGCATCGCAACTCAGTATCTCTGTCGTAGTTTTGTGACCACGTATCACTAATACCGGGTATCTCTCTAGAATGAAGAATCGGGAACTGGGTGTGCTGGACGTCGACGGGTAGATAGGACTGTTTAATGTGAACACACGCACCCAGTGGTCGTGCAGGTGTTTCAATTTTTGCTACGTATACATTCAACAAAACTAAAACCCTTTTTTTTTTTTTTTTCATCCCATCCATTATCTTCGCACTTCCGTCTTTCTCCCTCCCTAGTCGTAACTCAGATCCGGGGTCACAAAGTAGGCTCCTCTCCCTCCTCCCCCACTACGGTTCTTGCCTTGCATTTTTATCGCGAGAAGACTTCAGCCTTTCCTTCCCTCGTCGACTCGCATCGAATTGTGCCTACCCACGCTACTATTAATTGGCGCTCTCAGCAGTTGATTCCGTTTTTCATTTATTTTTGCAAATAAACTCGAAAGTCCGACCCACGTGAGATTCGAACTCCAGACATCAACGTTCAGAAGCGTTCGAGGTTACCTCTAGACCATCGGGGCGACCGACACATTACGCAGAGTCGATTGTTATGCGATGAATATGTCATCATACAGGTTACGAACGACACGACATGCGCGTGTTGAACACGAGACAAATATATATATATATATAAATAAACGTTTAAAAACCAATCGAAAACAAATAAAAAACAAAAACAAAACACATAATAAATGTGTGTTATTCACACCAAAAACATTTTTTTGTCGCGTTTGTGACCACAGAACTGGTATCTATTTTGTATGAAGAATCGGCACGGACACTGGGTGTGCTGGATGTCGACGGGTAAAAAGGAAGGTTTAATGTGAAGAACAAACACACGTCCACATCCAGCAAATCCAGTCAGTGTCTGTGCCAATTGTCGATCCTGTTCGTTCGATAGGGGTTAAATCATGGGTCTGCTATGTCAGCGCTGACTACCGTAAGCAGTCCAGTGGGGCAACCTTTTATGTGTGCGTTCTTCACATTACGGTAAAAACCTGTCTTTCCTCAGGTCGACATCCAGCACACCTACTAATACTGTCCGTGCTGAATCTTCAATCCTATGAATAGAGAGATACAAGACTTACTACAGCAGCAGTAGTTCTGCGTTCAGAAACCTATATACCACGTACGACGTAGGGAAACTACATTGTCATGCAGTAAGCAGAATGCACACTGCAACGCCATGTCGTCATGATGGGTACGACAGACACGACACACACGCGTTGTAAGAAAGAAGCTCAAAAGAAAAACCAATCGAAAAAACAAAAACAAATGTCGTATTATAAATATATGCGTATATATATATGATATGTACTGATACGTGCCATTCCGAACGAGATATTTCAGACAATACAAGTCAAGCAAATATTACCCCGACATGTGAAACCGATCGCCCCGGTGGGCTATTACGGGAGGCGGTAGTAAATAGGTATAACTATTGTTACGAAGTAACAGCAGTATGTAACGATATTGGTTTTCGTTTGCACCGTGGGGTGCCCCGGATTAATGGTATCCTCGTGCGACTAAATATACTTGATTTCGTGAGTTCATATTCTACGTGGGTCAGGCGGTTGGCTTTTGAGTTTGTTTGCAAACGTTATTCATAACACGAAGTCAACTGCTGAAAGCGCCTATATAGCAGCATGGGTATCTAGGCGCAATCGCATGCGAGTCGACGAAGGAAAAACAGGGCTGACGTCTTCTGGCGATAAAGAACAAGCGCTTTCTTTGGGACCCTGGATCTGAGTCACCTCTATCAATAGGGAGGCGAGAGGAAGGCAGGGCGAAGCTATTGAATGGGATGGGAAACAAAAATCAAATATATACCTGGTATGGAGTATTGTAGATAAATATTGGCGGGGAGTAGACATAAAAGGATATTAGACTTTGCGCATAGGTTTCCTTGGTTTCCGTGGTTTTCTGCTTTCTGGAATGTTATGAGTGATCAACGTTGAAGCTCATGCTGCACATTCATTGTCGGATGGCAATAATAATACGTAATCATATAGACAGAGTGAGACCACGTATATACGAACGAAAGGAAAAAACGGGCCGAGGGAGGCCAACCATGTTCACCCTCCAAGCAGTCACAGCACTCTGTAGTATGTACGAGCAGTATAGACCGGTGCTACGTATTAGCCGTCTGTTGCAATCCCATGTCGTATTATCTCCGCCGTTCTTTTATCTCCGCCTCTTTGGTCGTGATTCAGATCCGGGGTCACTAAGAGTAGGGTATTCTCCCGCCTCCCCACTACGGTTTTTACATGCCTTGAGTTTTACACGGCGAGAAGATTTCGGCACTGTCTTCCCTCTCCGACTTGCGTCGGATTCCGCCTACCCACGCAACGAAGGCGCCCTCAGCAGCAATGAATTGGTTCCTTTTTATGTTTTCAAATTAGATGCATTAATCTCCCACATTATATACGTGACAGCATGACCTGCCTCCAAGGGAGCCATCGACATTCTCACAGACAAGCAGAGATTGCTGGGATTGCAGCATTTCTAGATTTGATCCGCTGGCTGGTACGCTACGTATGAATTTTACTTGTTTTTATAGGGGTACCTGCTGTCGACTGATGATATCGATTGATTAATTTCACCAATATACACTCTCTCCCTACGGGAGCGATCACCGTCGTTCTCCCAGAGAAGCAGAGTATTGCTGGAATTGCAGCATTTCTTAATTCGATCGGCTGGTTGATACGCTTCGTAATTTTTGTATTTGTTTTGTTTTCCATCCCATTTATTATCTTCGCACTTTTGTCTTTCTCCCTCCCTATTAATAGTCGCAACACAGATCCGGGGTCACAAAGTAGGCTCCTCTCTTTCCTCCCCCACTACTATTAATAGGGTTCTTGCCTTGCATTTTTATCGCGCAGAGGGTTCAGCCTTCCTAACGCTCGCCGATCTTTATCGAATTTTGCTAACTCACGCTCTCGCGCTTTCAGCTAGTCAAGATATTTTTTGCGGGAAATATTCCCTACGAGCCTGCACTCGGAGAGGCTCGAACTCACGACCTTGACGCTAACAAGCGTCGTGGTTACCTGCTAGCCCACCGGGGCGACGGGCCGTATGTATGACTTTTACTTGCTTTTACAGGTGTGTGCTCTTCACGTTGAATCGTATTTTCTGTCCGTCGACATCTCTCTAGGATAGGAATCAGGGCGGACACTTGGCGTACTGATGTGGTTGGGTAGCAAGAACGCGGGTGTAATGTAAAGACAACACACATCCAGCAAACCCAGTGTTCGTACCGATTCATCCTATAGTATAATAGAGAGATACGAACCTGGTACCAGTTATACGGTCACAACCGCTGTCGACTTAATATATCGGTTGATTCATGTTGATGTACAGCAGTAGTAGGTATATATATATAATAGTCGTACCTCTGATTCGGGGTCACACGGCAGACCCTCACCCCCCCTCCCTACCACGGTTCGTGCCTTGCATTTTTATCACGAGAATGTTGCCGCCCTTTTCTTCCCTCGTCGACTCGCGTCCCAATGCTAAACCACGGTATGTGCCCCCGGCAGTTTCGCCACGGTGGGGCGTTCTGTCTCTCACAATCGTAGCCCACATCTCGGGTCACATAGCAGGCCTTCCTTCCTCCTCCCATCTACGGTTCGTGCGTTGCTTTTTTATAACGAGAATGCCGCAGTCGATTCTTCACTCGTCTACAGACGTCGAATTGCGGCTTCCAAGGACGGATTCCTGTGAAGAACACATACACGCCATGCGCTCTCAGCAGTTGATTATTATAGCGTTTGCAAATAGAAGAAAACGTATCGACCTTGTGCAACCTTCGTACATAGCACTTGAGCCTTTCGACCCCCCGCACTTGAGCCTTTCGACCCCCCTGTGCAGTGGAGGTTTCGGAGCGCATATCGTCTCCATGTGTTTCACAGTAGTCGAGTACTACTGTAGTACTAATAGTAAACATACACTATACACCAGGGCGTACAATAGGTGGTGAAATGTTGCGCTGCCGCACCTTTTTCTCGGAAAACCCGTTTTCTTCACAACGCACCGAAGGCATGGTTCGGCTTGCCGCACCACGCTTTTCTTGTGCCGCATCTTTTTTCGCCGGAGCAAGCCGGAGGCGAAATAAAATGTGCGGGCCCATATGTTCTTGGGTCTGTTTCGCCGCAGGCGAAAACAAATTGGGCGTGTTTTTCGCCGCAGGCGAACATATTTTATTTTTTTTTGTCTTGATTTCGTCTCAAGTTCAGTGTTTGGGTCTTGTTTCCTCTTTTGGCATAGAGTACTTTACTTCTTTTGAGAATTCGATTGAAACTGTTGCTGTTTTCCTATGCCTGAGGACGTTCCAGGCAAACCAGGCCAGGGACACTGTGGCATGTGGCGCCTTTTCAAGCACCTCACATTTGCTGACGATATGTCTGATGCTTTTTAAATGTGATTTTATCCTTGTTTCTTCGCAAAATGCAGAACATTCTAAGGCAGCCGGCACCACGTATACCAGAGGATAAACCGAGCGGGTTAGACGCACAGTTTGAGTATATTGACGCATATATGGTAAAAAAACGGCCTCCGGTGGCCCTCCGGGTGCCCTCCAGCGGCCCTCCGGGTGCCCTCCGGGGGCCCCTGCGGGGACCCGCACGTCGCCTTCGGCGATGTGGTGCGAGCCCGCACCACGGCCTCCACCTCGTGGTGCGGTGATTTCACCACGAGCCGGACGCCTATTTTACGCCCTGCTATACACTATACACTTGTCCACAAATCAAGATGAAGTTCTGCTCAGCAACCTTACTCAGACCAAACAATGCACGAGGTCACACACTCCCTTTATTGAACGCTCATACAGGCAACAACCAGTCAGTGTGTGTGTTCTTCACATTAAACCGCCCTTTCTACCCGTCGACCGACGTCCAGCACACCCAGTGTCTGTGCCGGTTCTTCACCCAGTACACCCACAGCAAGCTCGTGTCGCCCGAACTGTATTTACTTTCTTTGATCTGCGCTATGACATGCTGTACTTACTTTTTTCAAAACAAGGCTTCTTACATAACAATCCGACAATCATCGCTCCTGTTGCCAATGGTCTTGGGATCGCTTTCATCGAGGCGATACGCCGTCAGGTGCAAAAACCTTGCGTATGCTACGGAGCAATCTAGACGCGTTGACAGAGAGGAACACCTAAGACACGAAGACAAGACAAACACAACAAAGTAATAACAGGTACTGCAAACAAATGAAAACGAGATGTCGTGCCCTCCCTCCCCCCCAAGGGAGATGATATATAGAAAATAGTACTGCAGAACATTGCTAGTCTGTTTACTGCTTCCTACGTACGTACGTAGCCAACACCAGAGCTTTTGCGTCTGACACAATCAGGTACATTTTGGTAACAATAATTATCCCGACATCTGAAATAGATACGTATTATTTTGGGTAAAACACTATTTTATATATATGTACCTGAAACAGCTTTGGAGAAGAAGTCATTGTCTGGTCCCCTTTTTAGTTCCCTATAATATATATGTTGGGTCGAGGAACACCCCGAGAAAGGTTCCAGAGGCCTCTCCATCCAGCAAAAAGCAAAAACAGAAATGAAGCAGACATCAGACCTGCCTCTCTCTAGACAAGCAAGGCTGAATATTAAACAAATTATAAAAGGGCATTAGCCAAAAATAGGTACACCTACGCACTTTGAGCCATTTATAGGTACACTTAATATTGCACACCGGAAAAGGCTTACTGGGCCGCCTGATATTGGGCCTGCACTCCACTGTACCTATAAATGGCTCAAAGTACGCAGGTACACCTATTCTCGGCTAGTCAGTTTGCGTATCACCTATTTCTGGCTTCCACTGTACCTATAAATGGCTCAAACGGTCACTTTTTTTAACTGAAATATAGACAGACGGCCACACCAGATGCCGGGACTGTCAACCAGCCGACCGTACCTGTCAACCAGCCGGCCGAACCTGTCAACACAAAACGGATTTAATGTCAAGAACACGCACGCACACTCGACAGTGATCTAGATCGAAATAGCAGTGGAACCACCTACCGGTACAGCCGCCGTCACACCACCCATACTGTCTCGAGATGACAGCCAATCGTACCAGTACAACCACTGCACTCCGGAGSTTACCACGCATTACGTACAAGCGAGAAATCGTATCACGATCAATGCATACATATGATACGTGCCCTGTACCACGGATTTTATATGAGGAAGGTAATTACACGTATGACGATTGCGAGTTAGATATGCGCCTCCGGGCAATTGCGGCTTGCTGCTTGTTGAATGGCGAGAGGAGTCGCCTTCGTGTGGGCGATCTGTCTCCGCCGCGGATACGGCGAGCCAAACAACTCGAGCGAGGGTCGGCCGGGCGCTGAAAGCCCTTGCGAGCTTTGTCATGTGAAGCATTATTCGCGTTGTGCCTACACGGCTGTATCGTTCCACAGCGCAGTTCGTAGTATCCCTACCCATAACTAACAAGATGGCGTACCATCAGTCGTGCATAACGTGATGCCACTTTAAATTTCGGCATCATCTGTGATATGAGCACGTCTAGCGTGGCCCCGATGCCCATGCCACCACTGCCCCAGAGATTGTGGTATGGGTACACGATGAGTTAACTGCTGCATTATGAGGCGTGGCGGCGGTAGTAAGCAATTCACCACTACATTCACTCTTGGTAGTATTATACTGGCAGTACACAAGCGTACGTCCGCTACTTTACCTGTACGAGTACGTATAATACCTCTGTTAAGAACTACTGTAGGGCACAATAAGAACAAGAGACAAGCTGAGCTTCACGAAGAAATATWAAGAACTTCGTATATGTGGATTGGTATTAAATCCAAAAAAGCCGCGGACATCCAGTTTGTTAGGTGASGCTGTGTTGTCTCCGGCGTCACCTGCGTTCCGATTGTTTGGCAGTATTATCGGGCGTTTGTGTTGACAGGTTCGGCCGGCTGGTTGACAGGTACGGTCGGCTGGTTGACAGGTACGGTCGGCTGGTTGACAGTCCCGGCATCTGGTGTGGCCGTCTGTCTATATTTCAGTTGAAAAAAGTGACCGTTTGAGCCATTTATAGGTACAGTGGGAGCCGAAAGTGATAGCATATGCGATAGTTACTGCGTACTTTGAGCATGTATAGGACAGAGTGCAGCCCAATATCAGGCGCCCAGCAAGCTAGAGGTAGGACCCTGATTTCAATTACCCGGGTATCCGGCGGATATACCCGTCAGGGTCCTACCCGTTTGACGGGTAGGGTCCGAGCTCATTACCCGCGGGTAGTTGGAGCCTTCAGGGTAATTGGGTCCTCGGGAACCGGGTATCCAGGTACCCGCGGGTTTTCGGGTACCCGCGGGTAATTGGTATTCCCGGTTGATTATGCCTGTACAATACCTTTAGGAAACCCCTTCAAAACACACAATCGCACCTCCCAACCACAAAACCATCAACTTGCTACACACAACGCTAAAGGGGACGCACACAGCACCCGGCAGTATGGCGGCCTCTACACTAAAATCAAGTAAAAATATCCTCACTAATTTCAAGATATTTTTTTTACACTAATTTTAAGATATTATTTTCTGTACTAAAATTAAGATATGTTTTTCAAAGAGTCCCAAAAAAGTGGAAAAAAATGGATCTCCGGTCAGAATCGAAAATCGACCTATTACTTGGGGAGATATCCGTTTCCACACTAATTTCAAGATAAAAGCTCAGACATTTGTACAAAAAAAAAATGGGAAAGGGTCACTGCTGCACGTATTATACGTACGTGCTAAACAAGGGCTCCGCATCGATGCCGGCATTTTGTTTTGTCCGCTCTACGTACGTGCTGCTGCTTTTTTCTGGACTGCTGATGATGCTGTTGCTGCTGTAATGGGTTATATTCTACTATTAATACTACTGCTGTACGTACTGCTGTGGTGCTGTATACTGATCTCACACTACTGCTTGTTGAAGTGGGTGGGTGGATCCGCTTTGTATCTTTTTTGTCGGCTCGTACAAGGGCTGTGATTGGATGCCGGCATATATATTGTGTGTCAACTTACCTGATCTATCTGCAGATTGCGTTATATCGGGTGTGGATCGTGGCCCAGTTATTGTTTGGTATTTTTGTTTTTGTCCGCTATAGCGGCTCCGCCCTGGCGTGTAGTTCGGGGGACCACTTCGTACATTGTGTATTAGCGCCTGCTGCTGAATCATCGCTGGACAGATCATCCAGTAGGACTGGTGTTAATTGTTGCTGTACTACATCCGTCGCCCCCGCCGACGCTGGGTCGACCGCGCACCCGCCGCCGCGTGGTCGGTCGACCGTGCGCCCGACGCCACTCGGTCGACCGCGGCGGCCTCGGGCCGCCCTCATCGATCGCCCGCCGCTGCCGCTCGCTCGGTCGCTCGCCCGCCGTCGCCCTTGTTTTCATTTGTATCACTACTTTCCGATATGATATGCGATATGTAGCGGGTCGGAAAATATGCACTGCAGTCTTCTAATAAGGGGGAGACCGTGAACCGTCGCCGCCATACGTGATACATATTGTTTTAGTTTTTTCGCGCATTCAAACCCATCATAACACGCCTGCGCAATGGAGCAATACACGAGGAGGATACTTTAGGCGGCTTGTGTATCGAGTCAAGGATCAAAACTGTTTGTACAGGTCGTTTCGGTTATAGAACAGTATCATAGTACGGTAGGAGAGCGCAACATCTTCCACTCAAATTGTTTTTTCGTGGCACTGAAACAGGGAGCAAAACCTAAAAAAAATACCGGGTACCCGCCAACTACCCGCCGGGTAATGCCGGGTACCCGTTTACCCGGGTACCCGCCAAAATGGCATTACCCGGCGGGTAGGGTAGGGTCCGGCCTCCAAAATTTGGCGGGTACCCGTTTTTGACGGGTACCCGCAGGGTCCTACCTCTACAGCAAGCCTTTCTGGTGTGCATATTAAGTGTACCTATAAATGGCTCAAAGGGCGTAGGTGTACCTATTTTTGGATAATACCCTTTTTTAATTTATTTAATATTCAGCCTTGCTTGTCTAGAGAGAGGCAGGTCTGATGTCTGCTTCATTTCTGTTTTTGCTTTTTGCTGGATACGGAGAGGCCTCTGGAACCTTTCTCGGGGTGTTCCTCGACCCAACATATAGGGAACTAAAAAGGGGACCAGACAATGACTTCTTCTCCAAAGCTGTTTCAGGTACATATATATAAAACAGTGTTTTACCCAAAATAATACGTATCTATTTCAGATGTCGGGATAATTATTGTTACCAAAATGTACCTGATTGTGTCAGACGCAAAAGCTCTGGTGTTGGCTACGTACGTACGTAGGAAGCAGTAAACAGACTAGCAATGTTCTGCAGTACTATTTTCTATATATCATCTCCCTTGGGGGGGAGGGAGGGCACGACATCTCGTTTTCATTTGTTTGCAGTACCTGTTATTACTTTGTTGTGTTTGTCTTGTCTTCGTGTCTTAGGTGTTCCTCTCTGTCAACGCGTCTAGATTGCTCCGTAGCATACGCAAGGTTTTTGCACCTGACGGCGTATCGCCTCGATGAAAGCGATCCCAAGACCATTGGCAACAGGAGCGATGATTGTCGGATTGTTATGTAAGAAGCCTTGTTTTGAAAAAAGTAAGTACAGCATGTCATAGCGCAGATCAAAGAAAGTAAATACAGTTCGGGCGACACGAGCTTGCTGTGGGTGTACTGGGTGAAGAACCGGCACAGACACTGGGTGTGCTGGACGTCGGTCGACGGGTAGAAAGGGCGGTTTAATGTGAAGAACACACACACTGACTGGTTGTTGCCTGTATGAGCGTTCAATAAAGGGAGTGTGTGACCTCGTGCATTGTTTGGTCTGAGTAAGGTTGCTGAGCAGAACTTCATCTTGATTTGTGGACAAGTGTATAGTGTATAGCAGGGCGTAAAATAGGCGTCCGGCTCGTGGTGAAATCACCGCACCACGAGGTGGAGGCCGTGGTGCGGGCTCGCACCACATCGCCGAAGGCGACGTGCGGGTCCCCGCAGGGGACCCCGGAGGGCACCCGGAGGGCCGCTGGAGGGCACCCGGAGGGCCACCGGAGGCCGTTTTTTTACCATATATGCGTCAATATACTCAAACTGTGCGTCTAACCCGCTCGGTTTATCCTCTGGTATACGTGGTGCCGGCTGCCTTAGAATGTTCTGCATTTTGCGAAGAAACAAGGACAAAATTACGGTTAAAAAGCATCAGACATATCGTCAGCAAATGTGAGGTGCTTGAAAAGGCGCCACATGCCACAGTGTCCCTGGCCTGGTTTGCCTGGAACGTCCTCAGGCATAGGAAAACAGCAACAGTTTCAATCGAATTCTCAAAATAAGTAAAGTACTCTATGCCAAAAGAGGAAACAAGACCCAAACACTGAACTTGAGACGAAATCAAGACAAAAAAAAAAAAAAACATATGTTCGCCTGCGGCGAAAAACACGTCCAATTTGTTTTCGCCTGCGGCGAAACAGACCCAAGAACATATGGGCCCGCACATTTTATTTCGCCTCCGGCTTGCTCCGGCGAAAAAAGATGCGGCACAAGAAAAGCGTGGTGCGGCAAGCCGAACCATGCCTTCGGCGCGTTGTGAAGAAAACGGGTTTTCCGAGAAAAAGGTGCGGCAGCGCAACATTTCACCACCTATTGTACGCCCTGGTGTATAGTGTATGTTTACTATTAGTACTACAGTAGTACTCGACTACTGTGAAACACATGGAGACGATATGCGCTCCGAAACCTCCACTGCACAGGGGGGTCGAAAGGCTCAAGTGCGGGGGGTCGAAAGGCTCAAGTGCTATGTACGAAGGTTGCACAAGGTCGATACGTTTTCTTCTATTTGCAAACGCTATAATAATCAACTGCTGAGAGCGCATGGCGTGTATGTGTTCTTCACAGGAATCCGTCCTTGGAAGCCGCAATTCGACGTCTGTAGACGAGTGAAGAATCGACTGCGGCATTCTCGTTATAAAAAAGCAACGCACGAACCGTAGATGGGAGGAGGAAGGAAGGCCTGCTATGTGACCCGAGATGTGGGCTACGATTGTGAGAGACAGAACGCCCCACCGTGGCGAAACTGCCGGGGGCACATACCGTGGTTTAGCATTGGGACGCGAGTCGACGAGGGAAGAAAAGGGCGGCAACATTCTCGTGATAAAAATGCAAGGCACGAACCGTGGTAGGGAGGGGGGGTGAGGGTCTGCCGTGTGACCCCGAATCAGAGGTACGACTATTATATATATATACCTACTACTGCTGTACATCAACATGAATCAACCGATATATTAAGTCGACAGCGGTTGTGACCGTATAACTGGTACCAGGTTCGTATCTCTCTATTATACTATAGGATGAATCGGTACGAACACTGGGTTTGCTGGATGTGTGTTGTCTTTACATTACACCCGCGTTCTTGCTACCCAACCACATCAGTACGCCAAGTGTCCGCCCTGATTCCTATCCTAGAGAGATGTCGACGGACAGAAAATACGATTCAACGTGAAGAGCACACACCTGTAAAAGCAAGTAAAAGTCATACATACGGCCCGTCGCCCCGGTGGGCTAGCAGGTAACCACGACGCTTGTTAGCGTCAAGGTCGTGAGTTCGAGCCTCTCCGAGTGCAGGCTCGTAGGGAATATTTCCCGCAAAAAATATCTTGACTANTTGCACACCGGAAAAGGCTTGCTGGGCCGCCTGATATTGGGCCTGCACTCCACTGTACCTATAAATGGCTCAAAGTACGCAGGTACACCTATTCTCGGCTATTCAGTTTGCGTATCACCTATTTCTGGCTCCCACTGTACCTATAAATGGCTCAAGCGGTCACTTTTTTCAACTGAAATATAGACAGACGGCCACACCAGATGCCGGGACTGTCAACCAGCCGACCGTACCTGTCAACCAGCCGACCGTACCTGTCAACCAGCCGGCCGAACCTGTCAACACAAACGCCCGATAATACTGCCAAACAATCGGAACGCAGGTGACGCCGGAGACAACACAGCTCACCTAACAAACTGGATGTCCGCGGCTTTTTTGGATTTAATACCAATCCACATATACGAAGTTCTTATATTTCTTCGTGAAGCTCAGCTTGTCTCTTGTTCTTATTGTGCCCTACAGTAGTTCTTAACAGAAGTATTATACGTACTCGTACAGGTAAAGTAGCGGACGTACGCTTGTGTACTGCCAGTATAATACTACCAAGAGTGAATGTAGTGGTGAATTGCTTACTACCGCCGCCACGCCTCATAATGCAGCAGTTAACTCATCGTGTACCCATACCACAATCTCTGGGGCAGTGGTGGCATGGGCATCGGGGTCACGGTAGACGTGCTCATATCACAGATGATGCCGAAATTTAAAGTGGCATCACGTTATGCTCGACTGATGGTACGCCATCTTGTTAGTTATGGGTAGGGATACTACGAACTGCGCTGTGGAACATACAGCCGTGTAGGCACAACGCGAATATTTTCACCATGACAAAGCTCGCAGGGCTTTCAGCGCCCGGCCGACCCTCGCTTCGAGTTGTTTGGCTCTCTGTATCCGCGGCGGAGACAGATCGCCCACACGAAGGCGACTCCTCTCGCCATTCAACAAGCAGCAAGCCGCAATTGCCCGGGGCGCATATCTAACTCGCAATTGTCATACGTGTACATTACCTTCCTCATATAAAATCCGTGGTACAGGGCACGTATCATATGTATGCATTGATCGTGATACGATTTCTCGCTTGTACGTAATGCGTGGTAACTCCGTAGTGTCAGTGGTTGTACTGGTACGATTGGCTGTCATCTCGAGACAGTATGGGTGGTGTGACGGCGGCTGTACCGGTAGGGGTTCCACTGCTCTTTCGATCTACAGTAGATCACTGTCGAGTGTGCGTGCGTGTTCTTGACATTAAATCCGTTATTTCTACCCATCGACGTACGATGTCGCGTCTGGGACGGCATTCACATACATGCATGATACGGCGGCTTTCGATTCGTGCTACAAAGCCACACATCTTTCCTCTCTTCTTTTCTGCCTTTTTAACTCACTTGTCATATATACGTGTACAGCGTAATATCATACGGTTACATACTACTGTAGTGTAGTAAATAGGAGGAGGAACTTCAGTATATATACGTGTACAGCGCTATATCGTACGGTCGAGGAGGTCTAAGTTACGCAGCCGTTGGCTCTGCCCGGAACAACACTCCATGGCAAACATGGGTTTTTTTTTTACGAGGAAGGTAGTGAACACGTATGACGATTGCGAGTTAGATATGTGCCTCGGGCAATTGCGGCTTGCTGCTTGTTGAATGGCGAGAGGAGTCGCCTTCGTGTGGGCGATCTGTCTCCGCCGCGAATACAGCGAGCCAAACAACTCGTAGCGAGGGTCGGCCGGGCGCTGAAAGCCCTGCGAGCTTTGTCATGGTGAAACTATTCGCGTTGTGCCTACACGGCTGTATGTTCCACAGCGCAGTTCGTAGTATCCCTACCCGTAACTAACAAGATGGCGTACCATCACCAGTCAGTCACAACGTGATGCCACTTTAAATTTCGGCATCATCTGTGATATGAGCACGTCTAGCGTGGCCCCGATGCCCATGCCACCACTGCCCCAGAGATTGTGGTATGGGTACACGATGAGTTAGCTGCTGCATTATGAGGCGTGGCGGCGGTAGTAAGCAATTCACCACTACATTCACTCTTGTAGTATTATACTGGCAGTCAGTACACAAGCGTACGTCCGCTACTTTACCTGTACGAGTACGTGTAATACCTCTGTTAAGAACTACTGTAGAGCACAATTAAGAACAAGAGACAAGCTGAGCTTCACGAAGAAATATAAGAACTTCGTATATGTGGATTGGTATTAAATCCAAAGGACATCCAGTTTGTTAGGTGACCTGTGTTGTCTCCGGCGTCACCTGCGTTCCGACTGTTTGGCAGTGGTATCGGGCGTTTGTGTTGACAGGTTCGGCCGGCTGGTTGACAGGTACGGTCGGCTGGTTGACAGTCCCGGCATCTGGTGTGGCCGTCTGTCTATATTTCAGTTGAAAAAAGTGACCGTTTGAGATATTTATAGGTACAGTGGAAGCCAGAAATAGGTGATACGCAAACTGACTAGCCGAGAATAGGTGTACCTGCGTACTTTGAGCCATTTATAGGTACAGTGGAGTGCAGGCCCAATATCAGGCGGCCCAGTAAGCCTTTTCCGGTGTGCAATATTAAGTGTACCTATAAATGGCTCAAAGTGCGTAGGTGTACCTATTTTTGGCTAATGCCCTTAACAAAACAACAGCTAGCTGTGAGCTCGAGGATTTCGTCGAAACTCTTCTTGTCTAGCTTCGATCGCGCGTACTTACGGATTTTATTAGTCCTCATGCAGGATGTACATCCCGTGTGAGGGTTAGGCTGGATATGTGTCATCCCGACTATTCCGGAGGACCATAGCAAATAGGACCAAATATTGGCAGTGTGTGTGTTTGTTCTTCACATTAAACCTTCCTTTCTACCCGACGACATCCAGCACACCCAGTGTCCTTGCCGATTCTTCATCCTAAAAAGGGACCAGTTCTTCTGTGGTCACAAAACTACCACACAGAGATGCTACGCTCAGTGCAGTCAGTAAACGTAAGTAAGTAAATATATCTAGTTTTTTGTGTCTACGGTAGGACCTATTTGCGCCGCCCGCAATAATAGTAGAAACAGGACGACCGCCATTGAGAGGGCGGATCTCCGAAACATGAGCTGGTTCATGAGAGTATGGCGCGGACGAGCGGCGTTGGACACGGCCGCCAGCCAACCAAGGTGGAGGCATATTCTGCATCGAGGGCTTGTATTTTACCTTCTTAGTGCATGGCATTACTGCTGTACCGAGCCCCCGATTTCATCTTACATGTTTCGTATGGCATGGCCGAGCCCCCGACAGCTCGTGGGTTATCCACACGCATTTTTCGATGTCAACATTGCCGCTCGCTGTTGCCGATGCTGCTGCTGCTGCAGTACGCTGGTTTGATGTTGCCGTGGTCTATGCGCCGATATGGTAAGGTTGGGCGCCGAGCCTGCGATGGGTCTTGCGGTTCAAGGGCGGTGGCACACGTAGACCACGTACTGCTGCTGTAGAGCGCAGCTGGTTTATACAGTATAGCTCGGAAGTATCTCGCTGTTTGCTGTGCCGTTGATAGTTGCTGCGGCTCGTGTAGCTTCTTCCGCTACCGCTGAGCGTTTGAACGAGGAGCAGGGCTGTAGGCCTGTCACTGTTACGGCCACTATTTGTGCCGCTGTTGTGCTTGCTTGGTGTAAATACGGGGTATTCATTGATTGATGTGCCGTTAATAGTTGCTGCTGCTGGTATAGCTTCTTCTGCTACCACTATACTTGTTGGCTAGGATCGGCGCCGTAGCTCTATGGTATAGCTTCTTATGCTACCACTGCTATTAATCTCGTGCTTGCTTAGTGTTAATACGGGGTGCTTACTGCGTGACGCCGTTAAACTGATACCTGTACAAAGATATCTATACTGGTACCTTTTTAGGATGAAGAATCGGCACGGACACTGGGTGTGCTGGATGTCGACGGGTAGAAAGGAAGGTTTAATGTGAAGAACACACACACATACATCGTTTTCCTGTTTGTTCACCATCGCGTGTCGTGAGGTGTGGACACTCCATGTATCACAGATCATCACTATTTCGCCGTGCCTCTCTGAAACGACATGGAGGGTTTACGAGCGCTGTGATAGCAGGACGAAGGCATCAATTGATTAGCAGTGCTGTTCATATCATTCGTAAGAAGCTGTTGCGGTATTGAATCAAGATACATACGTGTGTATATATCAGTGGGTATAACACATTATTTTAACGAAAGAGGGAAAATAATACTTTCGTTGAGCGGCGTACACGCAGTACCAGAAGAAGTTTCACTTGTTTTGGTATAAATTAATTAATCTTCAGTTTCGGAAATTGATTTTGTCAACAATTATTCCAAGGCAGAAGACGCTGCAATTTTTGACAAATACCGAAGTGATAGAAATAGGTAAGGCGTCAGAAAAATAGCGACGGTTGGTGAGTTTTTATTTCTGCGTATCATTGGCCTACATATACCCCGAGAAGAGTACATACTTTTTCGCAGGGCCTTCCTCCGGAAAATTCCCGAAGGTTTTGAGAATCGAGCTAAATCAACCATATCAAACTAACCAAGGAGGAATAAACGATGGAAAAAGCACAACAAGAGAGACCAAACCACGGCGAATCGAATGACGACGGTTTCATTTATTTTTACGAAGTAGGAACCGCGGTATGGCCAAGGGAATTTTACCACGGGAATCACTAAGCAAATTCCCGTGGTTAAACTTCCGTGGCCATACCGCGGCTCCTACATCGTAACAAAAAAAAAAAACGTCATTCGATTCGCCGTGGTTTGGTCTTTCTTGTGGTGTTTTTAACATTGGTTATTCGACATTGGTTAGGATGATATGTGGCTGATTTACTCGATTCCCGAAATATTCGGGAATTTTCCCGAGGAAGTCCCTCCTTTTCGCCCACTGGTATGTTGGCGTGATATAGCTTGGACAGTGAACACACCAGCTGCAGCAGCAGCAGCAGTAGGTATCCCGACAGCAGCAGCAGTACAAGACAAACAAGGTTCATACTCGTGGGATTGAATCAACACGACCGCCTTCGAGAGCACGGAGGCTCGAAACTGGAGCTGGAGTATAGCAGTAAGTTACTGACGCACGGCGCTCGAAACTGGAGCTGGAGTATAGCAGTAAGTTACTGACGCACGGCGGTGGGTTGCGGTCACAGCCGGCTCATACCAAAAACCATGATGTGGCCGGCGGTTTACTTGACAATCGGTGTCGTAAAATTTGCATGCTCTTCGCATGGCATAATGCAGCGCCACCACAGTTCGTCGGTCATCCACAAGCATCTAACCCTCCGCCGGGAAGCCGCTGCTTGCAGCAGCAGGCAGTCAACAGCCGGGCGGCGTGAGGCTGCCACGGACTACATGCCGAACGTTCGGAGGCTGGGTGCCAGGCGGGTCTAGAGCACCGCACTCCGACGAGCTGGAGTTCAGCTCGATATGCAAGATAAGCAGTAAAATTGAATTTGGAGGATGCTCGCTCCTTGCTGTGCGATTGCTATTCGGTTGCTGCTGCTCTTACTGCTTATCTTGCATATCGAGCTGAGCTCCAGCTCGTCGGAGTGCGGTGCTCTACTGTAGACCCGCCTGGCACCTATATATTTGGCTTTACCGTGGGTCTGCCTGCCGATACGTGGCGATATCACCGGCGACACTACTATTGTTAGTCGTACATAGCTATCTGGGGCTGCCATGGTCGCCGACGTTGCCACCGTCCCTCTTCGCTTGGACTTGCTGCAGGCAGGTGCGCACTCGGTAGCAGGTACATGTATACTCCCTTGTGTGAGAGATATATGGTATTTGTCCTCACAGCAACATTCGGTTATGTTGTTTTTGGTCGCGCTCTCCTACACACCCCGGTCGGGTACGGCATGAAGAGCCTGCCGAGTAAGTTGTTTCTGCCGAGTAAGTTGTTTCTACGGAAACACTACAACATGCGTGCTCGAGCGGAGTTCACTGTGTCAAAGAGTTAAAAGTAACGAATTTTCCTAGCAGAAGACTTCTGCGCAAACACTCCATTGAATAGTAGCGCCAGCCGGCCTTCCGGCCGAGTTACCAACACTCGATTATCCCTAATTCAACCGGTTTTTTCACCTTATCTTTGTCGATGTTTGGATCGCGTGGAATGTCCTCCATCAATGAACACTTGATATCGAGGTTCTTCACGAAAAGAAAGATCGCTCGGATTGCAACTACTACAAAGGTATTCCGCTTGTTGCTCACGCACATAAATTGACAAAGCGTCGTTGAAACGCGTCACGTCTCGCCTTAACAACGACTTGGAGTATCGGGACATCCTCCATCATTAGCAGTGCGTCTTGCGTCCGGCACGGTCTATAGTCGACATGCTGCTCGTCGTGCGGCGGTTGCAAGACCTCGGGCGAGAAAGTGTAACCCCCTTGTGCACGTACTTCATTGATCTGCCGAACACGTACGACTCTGTCGACCGATAGTTGCTATGGCAGGTACTCACACGTTTTGGCGCACCAGCCAAGGTACATACAGTCATCCGCCAGTTCCACGACGGCATATTCTGATGGCGAGGAGTCAGAATGGTCTTGTGTCTAAGCAGGGGCTGCGACAAGGATATGTGCGACCGTCGTTACCATTCAATGTGTTTGTTCGCTGATGTTATACACGTGGTTCTGGTACACTTCAGCGAGGACGAATACATCGTTATGATAGGGGTTTGGTCCACTTTGAAGCGGACGTAGTGGTCGGAAAAGAGGTGTCATTGACTCGCGTGCGCAAGACGTTGTGGGGCATGTCGTACGCGATTACACAGGAATGGTCTTGAAATCGGCGGCGGCACTCCCTACAAGGATACGTCATCGTGACTGTTTTGAAAGCAACAGGTCTCAGGGGATAGGAAACTGACAATCAAACGATACTTACACGGACACGGGACCAGACATACCACGCCCTGCCCGACATCTCATTACCAAAACAACGGACCACAGGTATAGGCAGACGACAAAGTAATTATACCTCGGTGGCGCGATCCTCGAAAGCGACGCCCTCTCCCTCGAAATCGAACGACCATTCTGTTTCATGCGGACATCGGTCAAACGCTACGGCCGGGAGTTACATGCTATGAAAGACACCCCGCTTAGTCTGAACATGTCCGTTCGCTGACGGCCGTAGTGAAGGAGACCCTGCTACATGGATGTGTGATGGTGTGTTGTCACCGCGCAACACTTGGTCACTCTCCGATTCGGGCACGACGAAGTCCTTTTGCGGATGAATTGGCGATTAGCGCGTACAAGGTATCGACCCTCTGGTGCACGAAGGCCCTCAAGACAACACGATACAAGGGCACCAAACCAATACAGTACCGGCCCGCTCATAAGAAACCAGAAATCGGGCTTTGGCTGACTTTCTTATTCTAGAAAGGGGTATATCCCACACTAACTTCAGTGTAATAGCTGTCGACTTTATTGTTTCCCCCGTAATGTTTAGGCCGAGTTTCTTGTGGGGCACTTTCTTATGAAAGGGCCGGTAGTGTATCCCTACACGGCGGCTCTCCTGTTTGGGGATCGTGTCGTGGTGGATTAAGAGGCCACCACCCAGTCGGATGGTGGTCGCGACCATGACCGTTTGCGAGGGCCGGGAACCGGGCGGGCGATGGGAGACTTGGCATAGGTGCTTCGTAGACGACGCAAGAGTGTTTCGAGCCGCCGAAACTTGTGTACGAAACACTCCCCTTTGGTGTTAAGAGTTGAGACCGTGGTGTGGACCATTCAATTAAAGAAAGTTGGCAGTGAATTCGGGGGGTCCTCCAAGCAGCTGCACGGAAGCCGCCGCACGGGAGCAGCCGCGTAGTGATGAAGCAGACTTGGGGTAGAAGCGCAAGGCATCCGTTGTGGGTGACGCCCAAGGAAATAGGAAGGGGCAAGGGCAACGTTCGTGGGGAAACCGCGTTTGTCGAAAACAAGAAGTTAACGGCAGATGCCAGTAGGTAAAATGTGTCTTAGGCTGCTACTCTAGTGCGCAAACCTCTGCCGCTGGTTCGAACGTGACTACCGTATATTGTGTTTTGTTTTGTTTACATGTTCCTCTTCGTTTTTGTCTCTACTCTTATACACAGTGTCCTGTGTGTCTGGGTAAAGGCGGCAAGCCTGTTTCTTAGCTGTTTGTAGTTCTTGCTATTCTTCTTTGTATTTGGTTCGTCTGCTGTGTTCTCCGTCGCATACCCTCTGGGGGACGCGACAGCACCACTACTGCACCACCTTCTGGTTTTGGTAGGTATTTGGTTCCGCTTCTCTGCCTTCGTTTTATTTCCTTCCGTATTAATACTTGGGTATGATTTGGTTAGTGATCGCATGCCATGGTGTAAATGTCGGTCATGGTACGAGGATGAGGCAAACTCTAGTAGAAAGCGTCGCGCATCCGTTGCGGGTGGCACTGACGGGAATATGGAAGGCGTAAAGGTGGTAGGGAAACCGGGGTGGACGAAAGCAGAAAGGACACGGCAGAAGGGGTACCACGGCACCAGTGAGACGGATAGGTAGATATCCGCTGTTTGTGCTGCTACAGTAGTACTACACGATGCTGCGGCTGTCTTGAAGATGCTTTGGTTCTGCTTTGGTATATTGTTCCTATTTCCGTGCATTCCTAATCTTACAGTAGTGGTATTATTGTAGATGCCTTGGTTTTTATTTATGTAGGCGGAGTGTTGCACCTGCTTTTGATGGTGCTTTCTGTTTACGTTGCTATACTGTTTGTTTTGATTGTTTCGTATGGCCTGTCGCATCGCGTCCGGCTTACGGGGGGGTGCACGCCATATCTTTGTTTTCTAGTATCTTGTGTGTTTCCTTTTTTCTTCCGTGTATAAAATGCGTAATGCATCTGCAGTGCTGGTATGCATGTGCTGTGGCCCGTCCAGTACGACGGCATGACACACGGTATTGTATTATCTCCTTGCTGCGTTACAACGCACTATATCTGAGCCGTGATTGTGTCACCACGGTGCTACTATATTTCCTTACACCTGAACGCGTGCTTCGATAGAGGTAGTACTTTTTGGCTGAAATGATTTCTGAACGGGCGGGCACCTTCACCCGAAATCGTCGGACTGCCATTTTTGTGTTGCAACATGTTCATGATATACTTAGGCCATGGGAGTTTTCGTCGGGTATAGCATCCTCATTGTTCTCCCAGATCAGGATTTGGGTGAGGTACAGCGTTCCTCAACTGCGGGACCTCAGGAACTAAATGGTGCACCTCTACCGCAGCTTGCGTCCCTGTGCCCGACATCGATGTCTACTTTACTGCCTGCAGAGCGTAGAGGCAACCATTCCGCTCGCTCGATAACGTTTTCAACAGCGTACTTCATACTCCTTACCCCGAAGAGCGGGTACTTTGTTCGAACACGATACACCGCTAACGCCCCCCCCCCGACACCATTGTTCGGCATATGTTTTTCACATGCTGAAGGGATTTTTACAACCCTTCGATTCGATGGCTCTGCAAACATAGCGGTCCCCAATGTTGAGCTTTGTGTCGGGGCTGAAGGTGTTCACCAGTGCTTCAATCTTTGGTAAAATTTTGCGGTTCCAAGTATGTTCACGACCGAAGAAGTTGTCCACCAAGTTGTGCTGTAAAACGGAAGTGTCCACCAAGTTGTGCTGTAAAACGGAAGTCGTCCATGAGGTAGGAGGGAGGTCCGCAGTGCTCCCTCGTCTACGCACGTACCTCGAGAGGTGCATGCTACGATAGAGATAACATTTTTTGGCTGAAAATATTTCTGAACGATCGAGCTCCTTAACCCAAATTCGTCGGATTGCCATAATTGTGCTGCAATATTGCTCCTTGTTTGCTACGGCCATGGGATATTCAATCGGTTAGCGCTTTTACTTTCCTCCCTTAATGATCACTTCGGGGTGAGGTGTAGAGCTCTTTAAGTGACCACCCTTATAAGGCAAATGGTGCACCTCTATCGTAGCGTGCGTCGAGATCTAAGGTTCGACGCAACAGATGAACGGACCAACTGCAAACTGCTGACTCATATAAATTCACCATTTCTTTTATCAAATGCGTGAAAACCTACCCCCCGAACACCAAAGCAATCAGCCAAACGATAACGAAAGTCATTACGATTATCTTGAACTCTGCCGTTCCGCCTACAGGCCTACCTGTGGCATCGTCCCACGAGATTCCCACCAGTCGCTATCAGCCTGGATATTTTCGTCTGAGCAGGCGACGTACAGCGTGTATTCTCGCGTGGCAACATCCTGTTTACGGTAGGTCTGTGATTGGCTCGCCTTACTCTAAATCGCCGACTGGTTATCAGGACAACGGCGTTCAACATCCGGCTAAACAGGAGGGCTGTGATTTGTTCGCCTTACTTGAAGTCACTGATTAGTTGTTAGTTGCCTACATGTAATTATATATACCGAGCTTCGTGATGTGCTTGGTGGAGGTTTAAGGCTTTGGATCTGACTTGACATATTCGCGCATGTGTTTGGTTGATAACAGTATCTACGTCAGTTAAATCGCTTCGCAACCCTACTATTGCTGTAGCATCTAGCCGTGTATATCAGCCAGCTCACACCCTACCTCATGTGTTTGCTTGAACATATATATATATATTACATGATACATGCCGGTGCAATTTACAGGGACCATCATTCTGCAGGAGGTGAAGGTTTCATTCGGACGAGTTCAAAACGAGGCTGGCTCATGAAGACCCAACCCAGTGTTCCCGTGGGCCTAGTTGCCCTAAGCTACGCGCTGGTGCTTTTATCGGGCGACGTGGTTGCTCAAGGCGGCCACTCTAGGGAGTTGTGCGTCCCACAAAGAATCGGCGACGGACACTGCGACAAATCGCAAAACAACGAAGCATGTGGTGGGTGCTGGGTGTTGTATGAAAACGGAAGCGGTCGTACCAAACCAGCTCGAGGGCCATGCCTACATAATAGGCCCACGAGTAAGAAACAAACCAGCTTGAGGGCCATGCCTACATAATAGGCCCACGAGTAAGAACTCGCCTACTGCTGTAAAACAACCATGAAGCTCCCTTGTTGGCGAACGCTAAGCATTGACGCGTGCTACGATAGAGGGTAGCATTGTTTTGCTTGGAATGTTTTGTGAATGACGCGGGTCCTTGGCCCCAAACGGCCGGAAGTTCAGTATGTTGTGTCGTAACCGTTTTCCTTGAATGTTCAGGCCATGGGGTTCTTCATCAGGTAGTAAGCAGTCATTTATCTTCAAACTCAGGTTTTGGGTGAGGAATGGAGCTCCTCAATTGATAAGTGACCACCCTTATAAGGCAAATGGTGCACCTCTGCCGTAGCATGCGTCAATTGTTCAGTGCGAAATCGTGCTCGGCGACGCGAGCTGCACTCTACATGTCCTGGGCGATACACCCTACGCAAACCAAAGGCGATGTCACATAAAACGTTCTGAGGCTTGCGCGGACTACGGTAGCTGCTTATTTTTGCCGGGCACGTACCGTAATGTAGCATTTCGTTTCTACTTCGTTTTTCTTGACATATGGACGAATGAAAAATAAAATAAAATAATGTAGCATATCGTCTCTCCTTCGTTTTTCTTGACATATGGACGGATGAAAAAAGAAACTCTGGAGACTCACAAGGGACGCAAATGACAGGAAACCTGGACACCCATAAGGGACACAAAGGACCAGGAAACCTTGAAAATCCGAAAATTTCCGTGTTCTTGTGTTCGTTAGAAATCCAAAACCTAATGTGAACGATCCAACAAAATCAGCACGACCCAAGGATGTGAGGTGACATAACTACTGTAGGACAGCATTCTCGCGGTATGGTTACGATCTAGTCGTGCAATACAGCATCGATATATATATATTGTTCCGACCGTACTAGCCTGGCAGCGTTCAGTTTGCGTGCTTATGGTTTAGGGTAGAGTACGATTAGCCCCAGGTATCGAATAGCACCTGGGCAATTTTTGCCTACGGTGGTGGCGTATATATTGGCGATAGGAAGTGATGGCTCGTAGGAATTCTTGACGAAACACGGTAGCAGTAGGACTACAGTGTAAATACTATTTGGTGGAACTGCGGTGGTGATATGTTTTCCTTGAAATATGTCAACGTGCAGTGTAGAAGTTACTGATCGTACTACCGCTGTTTGTTGTACCGATCATTAACTTGCATGCGCTTTGAAACTTATTGTAGGGGCCCAAGTCCGGCCGAAAGCCTACAAGGGTATACTCGCATAGGTTCCATGTCCCCTTTACACTGCAACTTGTATGTGTAAGTGTACTGATTGACGCTACCTCAGTACTCTATAGGAAACCCTTCCTGAAAAATGTGTACGCTTCTTCGTGGAGACCTCTTCAATTCAAATCTTGACCGCTCAAATATTGAACGGGGGCGGATAGTTGTAAACCCTAGTACATGCTGTCTTTATATATAGTGAACCATTGTCTGCACTGCTATTTGAACGTGAAACATCAGGTGAGTGTTCTGCTGCTAGAGCGAAACCGAGAGTTCGCAGTTTAAGGGGTCGATGTTCTATGTATACTTCGTGCGTACAAGACTCGTGCTGCTGTCCTGCGTTACCATGCACTCTAATTGTGTCCGCTGTCCATATTTTCACGCGGTGCTGTCCTTGTACCAGGGTACGACGGTGGAGACTGCTGCGAGTGCACCTGCACCAGCGGCCCAAAGTTTGCTTGCGGCTCCAGTAACTTTGCGTGTCTCGACCCCAGCGCGTCCTGCATCGAAGCTATCGGCATAGCAAATACAGTCGTCGTTGAATGCTCCCCAGACTTGTTCGCAGACGGAGACTGCAACCCGAGCAACAACAACGAGGAGTGCGGTGCGTCGCGTGCTGGAATTCTCTTTGGACGTGCTGTCACCCCTGTGCATCTGTCTCGCACCAAACAAAAAAACACCATTGCATTTGTCTCGTTTGAGGCCCGGCATAAGGGCTTGTTGCAGCACCAGTTGGGTCATGACCGGCGTGATGCGCGTCTTGATGTGGCGAGACCTACGGCAACCAGGGGTACACGTGCGCGTCCAGATCGTCCGAAGGCTGCATGGCAATACTCTGCATATGAACCATATGATTGCATGCTACGATAGAGGTTCACCATGTTTTTTCTGAGCTCCTCGCTTGAGGAGCTCCATACCTCACCGAAAACATGAAATCGAAGAAAACTACATGTGCTACCCGATGTGAGCAATATCATGACGTACGAATACTCTGAATACCTATGTATTGCAAGACAACGATGAAGTCGGACGCTTTTGGGTTTAGCAGCCCCGTCGTTCCGAGAACGTTTCAGCCAAAAAAAAGTACACCTTACGCTTCTGTCTTAGCACGCCACATTATGAACGAAATACTGTCGCTAAACAACCGGAAACCGACGTCGTCGATGTGTCCCTCGATGTTTCCGAACGCATCAGGTTACGACAGTGGCGATTGTTGCGAATGCACCTGCGTCAGCACCGACTCCTTCACTTGCGGCGAGGACACCCACGGCGGGTTCGAGTGCCTGAATCCTAGTGCTCCTTGCGTCGCAGACGACGTCGACGACGACCCCGTCAATCTTGAACCATCTCAATCGTCCTACACGGACGTGACAGCGAATTCATCGTGCGTTCCTGTATATATCGCAGACGGGGACTGCGACCTTTTCAACAACAACGAGGAATGCGGTGCGTCGCGTTAAGGGGGTAATCTTTAAATACTTGATTTCACCACTGGGTAAATTGAGTTTCGGTGTGCGCCTTAAGCGTGGACCCCAATATCGCACCCGAACCGTGACTTCAAAGAGTGGTGTTCGCGCAACCCTACCAACTTTTGTATGATTGGTATGCGCCATACCTCAACAACAGTCTAGGAAACGTAGTACTACAGTCATCTAGTTGCTCACTTGATCAGCTCAGCCGGCCAGGCAATACCAATATTGGGCCCAAACGTGTTAACACCTTCCGTGGGATGAATCTCGATTCGCTTGTAAGCCGTGACCCATTTTGTCACCAACACGCGTCTGCCGATACAGTGCTACTTGTACATGATACACAGTAGCCGAAGCTGACAACACCAGGTTCTCCTCTTACGTTCGCGTTTCTGCCAGCATTGCACTTGTCCCTCGTTTAACATCCTACGAGATGTGAGTCACGGTACGTGACGTACGTCCACATGTCACAAGTTTCCCCGACCGGTAATGTATGCTTGGCGTGGCCAGCTCGTGTCGCGTGCTCCACCACTCCGCAAATATATACGCTGCTCATGTTGCCCCAAACACCACTGCCATATCAACTTGCCGAACATTGTGTGTTCATGTCGTCTAACGTGGCCAGGTTACGACGGCGGCGATTGCTGCGGGTGTACCTGCGTCAGCACCTCGACCTTCACCTGCGGGGATGAAGAATTTGGCGGTTTCGCGTGCCTTGATCCCAGTGCTCCATGCGTCGACGACGATGACTTCACATCTCTTCCGCAAGATGACACCTACTACTCGAGCTACACAAGCTCCTCGGGGTGCATTACGGGGTTCTTCTCAGATGCTTACTGCGACCTTTCCAACAACAACGAAGAATGCGGTGCGTCGCGTTCGAGGACCAATGTTAAATGTCAAGTCACCAATGTGTCACGATTTGTCCCTGATGACAGTATATCGTGCTTACGAACAATACCGCGGTATAGGAGTGGGGTGTATTTGCTGGGCGCCCCAGGAGAGGAGGACCCGAATGTGTCGAAAAACGACGACTTAAAGCGTAACTGTTCGCCCAAACAGACCACCAACGTTTACATGCACTGCGCTAGACTTGAATACAGGGTTTTAGCCAAACGCAGGGATACCTGGACACTTTCGTGCCAAAACCAGGTACACGCTAAATCCAAGTACAAATCACACGCTCGGACACGTGTCATTGGCCGGCCGTACATCGTCTGATTTTGACATGAAATGGACAGGTTCACCTGGGTTTGTCTACTTCGTCTGGCTTTCAACTGGGTTCGGCGAAGTTTGAGCCAATCAGAGGCCATCCGTACACTGCACTGTCTCCTATCGCACTGGTTGGTAGTTTCTCGCTTGAGTAGCTCAACCGGTCAGACTGTATATGGGCCCACAGAACCCCTACCGTGAGATGGACGTTTCTTTGCTGGTAACCAACGACGTTAACGCCCGACAGGCACCTCTGTCGATGTGAACCCAGTCATTTAAAAGCAGTAGTCAACTTGACAAGACCCTGTTCTACTGTTCCCCCCTGACATTCGTGTTTTTTCCCTCCTCACCGCCAAGGTACAGTGCGGTACATGTACGTCTATACGAGACAAGCATGCCCAAACCATGGATAAAACATGCCTTTGCGTGATTAGTGCCACGTACACCCCCCCTCTCCGACATCGATAGCCGAATCCATACTGCGGCAAAGCATACAAGCAACAAAAATACTTCGGCCGACCAATTGTTACATGTTCTATGATATCGTTATCAGGTTACGACGGTGGCGATTGCTGCCAGTGCACCTGCGTCGACACCGATTCCTTCACCTGCGGCGTAGAAGGCCCGGGTTTCGCGTGCCTCGACCCCAGTGCTCCTTGCGTCGATGACGACGACATCACTACACTTCCAGAGACTTACACATTTACGTCCAGTACGTACAGTACGTACTCAGGATCATCAACGAGCTTATCTTGTGTTCCTGATTACTTCTCGGACGGACTGTGCGACCAGAACAACAACAACGAGGACTGCGGTGAGTCGTGTTCTGTGCCTAACTTGCTTTAGGTAACCGTATCCCACGCTTGGTTTGTGCCGTGCCCACTACCACAGCAGTTGCGTCCCTAGATTGTGTAATTTAGCTCGATACTTACAACCTCTCTGCAGCAAACCAACTAGGCGAGACCTATTTGCCCTCCAGCCAGTGCATACCGCTAGCTTTGCGCTTGCAAAGGCTTCGTGAAATTGTGTGTCAGTTTGGAAGCTTTGCAAGTTTAACGCCTTTCGATTCAGTGAACGAGGCCAACGAAGAACCATATTCACGTGAAAACTCTTGCTATCTAAGATATCACTAATCTACAATGGCCACTTGAAACATTAGTTTCACTAAACTCTAACCTGTCCGGATCCGCTAATGTTTTTCAACGTGACAGGTTACGACGGTGGCGATTGCTGCGAATGCACCTGCACCAGCAGCGAGGAATTCACCTGCGGGGATGAAGAGTTCGGAGGATTTGCGTGCCTGGATCCCAGTGCTCCGTGCGTCGACGACGATGACTTCATTCCTCCTCCGGAGACTGACACCACGACATCCTCAAGCTTTACAACGAGCTTAGATTGCATTCCCTCGTTTTTCGGGGACGCCTATTGCGACCCAACCAACAACAACGAAATCTGCGGTGAGTCGTGTTCGGTGGATTCCTTGGAATCGAGTAATATATCATCCTTTCATGTTTCTGAGCGGTTAACTACATACACAGCGGTCTTGAAGTTTCTCGCGCACGACAATGGTGTCTGCGGAAGCTTTCTTGAGGTCCCGTGCTCGTTACCTGTCGATATCACGGGAACCTGGCGAACCTCTGTCCTCTCTATTGCCTTGGTATACATCTGACCCAGGACTGTTGCTGCGGCAAATGCGCCGCTTGTAAGTCCTTTATTGTAGTTGAATCAGAGCCACACGGCCATGTCATTACCTTGTTACTTTGTGAGCTTTGTGTTGCACGACGGGAATGTTGAACTCCAACAACCGAAAAGTGATGCTTGCTCCCGAGTGAAGTACGCCGACACTTTCCCGGGTGGAGTAGAGGCTGCAGTTGAAGAGGGCGTTTGTCCCCACCTCTCGTACCGCCACCCCTTGCCGTTATCCACGGTTCGAACGGACGCTCCACCAGGTTAACCGTTTGATAAGTGATGCCCGTTTAGATCCAGCAATCATGCCCTGCAGGGACCGTATGTATGCACGCGGCCTACGTAGCTCCCGAGCGTATCTTGACTGTCGATGGCCTCTTGAGATAGGTGATTATTCCAACTGCCGACGACCTATGTTTTTGCAACTGGTGCAGGTTACGACGGTGGTGATTGCTGCCAGTGCACCTGTATCAGCAACAGGGACTTCATCTGCGGCGTAGAAGGCCAGGGTTTCGCTTGCGTGGATCCCAGTGCTCCATGCGTCGATGACGATGACATCACCACCGTTCCAACCACTTACACGTTTACCTACACAGACTCCTCGACGAGTTTATCTTGTGTTCCTGACTATTTCTCAGACGGACTGTGCGACCGAAGGAACAACAACGAGGACTGCGGTGAGTTGCGTTCGCAAGATTACCTACTTCAAAGTGTCGTATTTCGCTCATGATTATTTCTGTGTCCACTGCATCAGTGGTGTCTGTGTATTCGCTCATCCAGCTCGATACTGCTTATCTCTCTGCAGCGAACGAAACTTGGCGAGCCCTTTCTTCCCCCTAGCCTGTCCATACTGCCGGCCTCGCGTTTGCCACGTTTTCGCTATGGATTTCCCACCTATTTGCAGCTTGGCAAGTTATACGCGTTCAGATTTAGTCAATGACGCAACTTAAGACCATATTTACGTGGAGCGCTTAGGTTTTGATCAAAGTCACGCTTGAAATGCTCACTTCACACGTTCTTATTCAACTCATTGCCGGCCACCAATGTCGTCCGAATCGGTTAATTTTGTGTAACGTGAAAGGTTACGACGGTGGCGATTGCTGCGAATGCACCTGCGTCAGCACCGAGGAATTCACCTGCGGGGATGAAGAGTTCGGAGGATTTGCGTGCCTGGATCCCAGTGCTCCATGCGTCGATGACGATGACTTCATTCCTCTTCCACCGACTAATACCACGACGTCAACGAGCTCAGAATGCATTCCCTCGTTTATCGGGGACGCCTATTGCGACCAAACCAACAACAACGAACTCTGCGGTGAGTCGTGTTTGGTGGCTTCCTTCGAATGGGATAATATATATCCCTTCATGTGTTCGAGCGGTGAATGTCCATTTTTGATCAGTATTTTATTCCCTCGCGCCCGATAATGGTGTCTGCGGGTACGTTCTTGACATCCAGTGCTCTTCACCTGTTGATAGCACGGGAACCTGGCAAACTCTGTGTCCCTTCTATAACCTGTACATACACCTGACCCCGGACTGTTGGCTACGATAAAGATGTCGCATTTAGGTCCTGTGTTCACGTCCGATTAGAGCAAAACGACCGTTTCACCATATTCATTATTTGCAGGATTGTTTGTTGACGCGAGCTGCACAATGTGACTGTTGAACTGCAACAACCGAAACGTAATATTTACGTTAGAGCGGAATACGCAGACACGTTCTCGGGTGGAGTAAAGGCTGTAGTGGAAATGAGCGTGTCCCCCCACCTCCCGTACCGCCACTCCTTGTCGTTATTCGCGATTCACACGGACGTCCCACCAGATTGACAGTATGATAAGTGATGCACGTTTGATAATACAGCAAAATCATGCCCTACAGGGACCATATGTATGCACGTGGCCCACTTGGCTCCCAAGCGTATCCTCACTGTCTTGGGCCTCTTGAGATAGGTGATTATTCCATCCGCCGGCGACCTATGTTGTTGCAACGCGGCCAGGTTACGACGGCGGCGATTGTTGCGATTGCACCTGCATCAGCAACAGGGACTTCCTATGCGGCGTAGATGGCCCGGGTTTCGCTTGCGTGGATCCCAGTGCTCCATGCGTCGATGACGACGACATCACGGCTCTTCCGGAAGATGACTCCTACACGTACTACACTTCATCCACGTCCTATTCGCCCTACACGTCTCTCACCACGGGCTTCACAAGCACCTTTTCGTGCTTAACTGGCTATTTCGCAGACGGATTCTGCGACTTGGTCAACAACAGGAAGGAGTGTGGTGCGTTGCGTTAGGTGTCAAAGTGGGGGTGGGCGATCATTGTACGGATCTCGTCCCGCTTCATTGTTTTGATCTCTATAGTTTCGCTCTTACACAAAGGCAATTGCGCCGCCAACGAGCGATGTTAGCTACGATGCCTGGTACCTTCGTGTATGCCCGTACATGCAGAAAATAGAAAGATGAAAAAAACAGTTGACTCTTGATCCAGATTTGCGGACAGTTCTCCGTGGACGACCCTTCGTCCGGTATGGGTTTTCACTTTTCAGGCGAAACACATCGCTATACGACAAACGTCCTCCACTCAGAAGCAACGCACCCGATATATATGTAGGAGGTGTACATTGTTCAACATTGTCCGTTAATACTTAACCCGTGTAGTGACTTAGCTTACACGTTTTTTTTAGAAATATTCGGATTTTGGAACCCCTAACGTTAAGGGCCCGTTTTAACGAAGAAAAACAAATATCAATTTGGAAAACAAAAACAAAAATCCTCTTTTCATTGGTCAGAACCCGCACCACCACCCAAGATTATACCCCAAGATCCTAATATTTGGTGCTGGTGCGTGTGTTGACCAGTGAAGAGCGAATTTGAATTTTATTTTTTTCCTACTTGAATTTATTTTATACTCGTTAATATGGGCCCTTCGAGACAAGAGGCTATAGGTGCCACGATAGAGGTGTCACATTTTCGTTGATTTTGGTTTTTAATGAGCGGCCTTCTTGACCCAAACTCGTCAACCCATTATTCTTGTGTTTCAATACTCTCTATATTATGCTCCGCTCATGGGATTGTATTTTCGAGTAGCACTTCAATGTTCCTCCAAAACAAATGTCGGTGGGGTATGGAACCCTCCAAGTGAGCTCAGAACAAACACGGTGGTGCTCCTCTATCGTAGCATGCGTCCTTCACTCGTTGCGTTACCCATGCCAGCCCTTCAACGATTCGGGGGGCCACGAGAGACTGCAGTTGGCGCGGCTCCTAAACCAAGCGAACCTTGGCGATGCCTTGTGTGTGCCCGACACCGCGCCACCCTGGCGCAAGCAGCGAAGGCCTAAATCTCCCTGTATTCACCTCGAAATTCGTTCAACGCATGTCCAAATATTCCTATGCACGATACCAGGTTTCGACGGCGGCGACTGCTGCCAGTGCACCTGCGTTGACGCGTCCTTCACCTGCGGCGATGAGGCTAACGGCGGTTTCGACTGCATCGACCCCAACGCTCCGTGCGCGAATGATGACGACATCGTCAGTCTAGAATCATCAACGAGCTCAGTCTGCGTTCCTGAGTCTTTTTCCGACGGACTATGCGACGAGGCCAACAACAACGAAAACTGCGGTACGTCGCATTTTCTGTCAAACTGCCAATAGGAGATGACGTATGTATATAGATATGGGTGTTCCGAACAACGATGACGTGCTGTGCCTGGTGCCTTTCTTGCCCACTACAGCAGTGGCGTCCGAAAGTTGTGTGTTGACGCTCGACGAACCTTTATCGTCCAGGCAAGAGGAACTGATAAACCCATTGCCCCCCCTCCCAACCTGTGTTTGGAGCTGTCCTCAGCTTGACCAACGCTCTGTTGGCCTTCCCACTAGTATGACGATTTTGTTCCGATTGAGTGAGCATGCTCGACCGGGGACCACATGCGCGTGGCTCGCGTACGTCCGAAGCATATATACTCTGTCGCGGTACGCATCAAAGCAAAATTGCCAACACACTGCCGGTAACCGCTGTCGCCTATGTATGATCATGGGGACCAACTTGATCAGGTTATGACGGTGGTGATTGCTGCGAATGCACCTGCGTCAGCACGGACGACTATATTTGCGGGGAAAGTGGTTTCTTGTGCCTCGATCCCAGTGCCCCTTGCTTCGATACTGGCGAAGAGCCCCTAGCCAGCTCATGCCTCGGTGCTACCGTGTCCAACGGTATGTGCGATCCGGACAACAATACGGAGGAATGCGGTGAGACCACATTAACGCTTCCCCATTTTTTTCGGACCACGATAACTCTTCTCCAATTGTTTCAGACTTTTCGCGTACCAGGTACTGTATTCGTTTGGCTGACATTGGGTCTGCTGACAGCGTACGACCAGAGATGCCCTGATAAACTGTCTCCTCTATTTCTTTCATCCATGCGTTACAGCTTGCGATCAACCCGATCGGCTTCTCGTATCGCGATAAATGCGCTTTGGATTTACTCCACTTTCACGTTGCAATGAAGCAACATAGCAGTTGGAAACTGCGGTGGGTACCGTGCATCACGAGTGCTCAACAATTCTCGAACTGAGCATAGTGACATGCTTCCTAGCTTGTGCCATGCTTTTTACAGGAGTTTATACGCCAATGTTTCTTCGTTCGTTGATACGGAGGCCACATTGTCGGCCGATGTACATAGATACCAAAGGCTTCAATGCCGTTTGGACGCAACGAAGGCCACGCCTGCGAAGGCACTTGTTAGGCGTCAGCATCTCGACCTACTCGTACGATAGCGTACACTTGTCTAGCTTACGCGACTCGATCTCTGTAGCCCGTGCGTCGTTCATTAACGATGTGTGTCGTATGTGTCGCACGTTACATCCCTTCATCTGAGATGGTGGGTCGGTAAGGTTATGTTTGGCGTGCATTCACAATTGTTTCCCTAACGATAGCTACGACTTGCTTATAAGTGAAATGGCAAATTCGATAGTAGTATGCATAGTGCGGGGATATAATTTCGGGCGGAGAATGCACTACAGAGACGACCTTTACTAAACGTTTCCTTTGAACCGTCTGACGAGGGGGGTGATTGTTGCGAGAGTCATGCACACAGAGTTTAGTCAATGCTCAGCCATAAGCACTGGAAAACACACCACACGTTAGCCTACCGCCCTGTGTCGGAACTCGTTCAAGCCGTCATCGATTCTAAACTCCTCGCGGATCGACGCAACAATAATCGAGAAGCAGAGACCTATATATGCTCAGCAATTAGTTTCTCACGTCGCCCGTCCTTTTTCGTTTACAACCGCTAATGCCCTGTCACACTGCAAACGTACGTACGTACTCAATAGCACGAAGGAGTCCCGGCTTATCTGAGCACACGGCTTGAAGCAGGCTACGATAGAGGTGCACCTGCATACAGGCCATTTTCTGAGGCTCCTCGCTTCAGGAGCTCTGTACCCCACCGAAAAACTGGTTTCGGACACAAAAATAAGTGCTGCTACCCGATGAACAATCTCCTGGCCTAACGATCCAAAGGAGAAATAATGCAACACAAAAAAGGAACGCCGACGATTTTGGACTAAGGGTCGTTCTTGTCGAGCATTATTTTCTCCAAAAATTCCAATTTTGTCTTCCAAACAAAAACAGGAGAATCAAGAAAAAACGGGATTTATTAGCAAATTTGGAATTTTAACAGAGGTCAAACTATTTGCAAGGCTTCGCATTCCAATATTTGGAATCATTTTTGGAAAATATGGCAAGCCCTTAAAATTGCGCGAAAACAGCTATTTGGAAATTTTGGGGAAAAAAAAAGTTGCTCGATAAGAACGACTCTACAGAAGCCCCTTCATTCAGAAACGGTTTCAGCCGAAAGTGGAACCTCCATCATAGCAAGCGTCGCTTGCCACTGCTGTTTTTCAGGTTACGACGGCGGCGATTGCTGCGAATGCACCTGTACTAGTACCCCGGATTTCACCTGCGGTGAGAACGGTGGCTTCGATTGCATCGACCCGGACTCGTCTTGCGAAGAAGAAGGTCTTGTCGAGGCCGGGACCAAGACCACCATTACCGTATCCACTAACGCCTACGACACGCGTGTCGGCGAAGACTTCGGCGATGTGGGCTGCGGCCAAGCCGGGTGTGGGCCTGAGCTCACCCGCGACGGTAGTGTTGTTCCGGAGTCGAGGTGGTCGTGCGCACAGAGCCTTGATCCCGACGGCGGGGTGTGCGAGATCGTGTTCGCATTTGAAGCCCCCCAGGATATCATGGAAGTCCAGGTGGCGTTCTACAGGGCAGAAGAACGCGCGCGAACTCTACAGGTGAGGAGAATACGCCATAACAGGGAACAACAACGCAAAGATAGTGCTGTCAACCACTATCTTCGTTGGCATCGAAGATACGTGTATCGTGAGCACACCTACCTGTGCATCGCTTTCGCTGAAACTGAAAAAAGGAAAACCAGAAAACGAACGATTTTGAGCTTTGTACTGCGACGGCCGAATAATCCACCTTCACAGACATCAATGTTGCTGGCATTCATTTGATTTTACAACTGTACTCGTAGATTACCTAGCGTACGAAACCGCGGTCTTGTTATATTTGTTTCGTTGACTTGACTAATGGCCATGTTCTCCGTTTGTGCGATTACCGTAAACTAGGAATTAGAATGAGCCTCTTCGGCCCGACAGTGGATCGGCCAAAATTATGATTTCGCAGCACCATCTGAGTTCCGGGTATGCTCATGTAGTGCCTTTTGTGGTATTCATGCAGCACACAAACGTATTCGGTAATAGAGCTACCGGATTAGCAGTAGTGCAACAGAACGACACGAGGAAGCAGGCCACACGACAATAGTGCATGCCGTGGGTTCTATGCACGTAATGTTTTTGCAGGGATCACATCAAAAGCCATGCAAGCCGCGTGTCGTACATACGCTTCCATTGCAATTCAGGCGCCTCTCGTACCGCAGCATCGCGGGCTACAAGGTTTTTGAGCGATGTTGTATTTGTCAAACTGACTAGACGTAAACTTCCGTGCTACATCCATACGGGGTTACGGGAGAAGGGCTCGTCTTGCCTCGGGATACGAAATTACGGTAATTGAGAGGTAGACGTTACGTCCGAACCATTCAAGTCACAAGTCGGGGTAAGCGACGTGATCGGTCTGGAAAGATTCATGGCATGCATTGGTCACCCCGCACACGAATCAGTTGTCGTTTGAATTAACAGTGTGGTTTTCCAACATGTCTCCACTTGATGAAGGAGTAGCCGTCAGTAGTAGGCAGAGAATAGTTGAAAAAACGCCTTTTCCCCGATAGGGTTGGTGGCATCGGTGGCAAAATGTTTACCGTCGATACGGCTCCCCTGTTCAATCACTACTAAGATGCGGGATATTACGCCCGGCAAGACCCCACTTGGTGGGGGGGTATCGCTAGCAGTCGTACACAACAGTAACGTGGGTCACATCGAGGTGCATCACAGAGACCTATTTTAATGTTTTAGTGCAAGTTGAGCAGGATGTGGTTCGTATTTTTGTTTCGGAGAATGTGGCATATTTTGTGTTGTCGCTCTATACGGTAGGTTCTGGCTCAAATGCTGGTGATTACATGTACGCATCAAATATTACAGCCCGTGATTACTGTCACACTGGAAAACGGTGCCCCCCGAGCTACCAACATGGGTGTTGCAAGCAGTGCTAATGTGTGCTGGCGTTTGCTTTATACAAGTTATACACCATTTTTCACCACCGGATGGTAGTCGTCTAATGTGCTTGAAGAGTCCAGCGTCGTACTATACACGTACTGTATGTACGAGGTAGGTGAGTTGGTCGCTTGTAAGTTGCAGGCCGACCAGTCACAAGTTGACTTGGTAGTAGCGTTTGTTCCTGCTGATATTTTGAACGTTATGTGCTTTCGCTTCCGACGGGCGCGTTAGCGACTTGTGCCTCGCAGCGTGTTTCGTTTCGACAAATAATTGAGTCAAATGATTCGCTTAATGTGTGACCCAACCAACAACAACCCGCCCAACCTATCCCACACGCACCTATCTGCCATCCGTGTATCGACGTGATCGTATTTTTCATTTTCAAGGCAATGATCAACGGCGAGGTCGTAGGAGAATTCGATTCAAGCCCGGCAACGACCTTTACCTCATTCGGTATCCAAGGTGTCGGGGTAGAGACGATGACATTCAAGACCGTCGGCCTCGCTGAAAACGACTTTATCAGCCTTCTCGAGGTGAGCGATTTTCTCTGTAGACTGTGGCATGGCCGCCCACCATGCGGCTTGTGTCGTATTCATTACGACCATCCTTCTGAACAAGCCGAAGAATGACACCCTCGACGTTCAAGGCTGGCGTGTTCAGACTCAATATCCTTTCGATGGCACGTAGTAACTTGCCACGTCCCCGCCTTTCATGTGCTTTTTCGTACCACCAGTGGCTAGCTCTGCCTTGTATGCAAGACACCTGTAACACAGCGTTTATCGTATCTGTTTTATCAGTGTCGTCAGTTCGGTCACCTTGTGTGTGATTTGTATCAGCTATAACTAGAACGTATCATGGGCGACAACTGCCATAACCACATTACTTTCGGAAACAGCGCGTAAACGACGTAGGGTATGTCAATGTGACGCCCGAGGTAGCCGTGTTCACACCCGCTACTGCCAGAGGCATGAAGGCCAAAGGTATGTCTGACAAAACTAACAACTCTATGGATATGAGGTGTTTCGCCGGCCAACTCGCTCTCAGTGAAGTATACGCTACACATTAGTGGCATATCTCGCAAGTTGTGATACTCTTTTGCTCACCGTGTGATATCCAGATAAACGCCCGCTGGGACAGTTCTCGTGGCCGATTCTCTCGACAACGGCAAGAGTAAAAATGACAAGATATACGTATGCTCGGTGACCTCGACGAGCTCTTGTTTTAGACCACGATTATTGTTTTGCGTATGCCCGCCTTGTTTCCCTCGAAATCCTTTCCACGGTATGGAGGGCCCCGATGCGGCCCACGAAACGGTCGTCTGGCCGACCCCGGAGCAAGAGTTGGAGTACCGCAAGCAAAAGAAAGCGCTCAGCGACAGCCGCGAGCGAGGGACGGGTGGTCCGTCCCGCGTTCGCGGCTGTCGCCGCGCGCTTTCGTTTGCTTGCGGTACTCCAACTCTTGCTCCGGGGTCGGCCAGAAGACAGTTTCGTGGGCCGCATCGTGGGACTTTCTAGTGCCGTCCCAGTCGCCTTCATGGCAGACGGGGGCGAGCCATGATCCCATTGTTTTGACTGTGGATGGCCCCTCTGACCCTTGGTTGGATATTTCTTACAATTGCTGGCCTTTGGCAGAACACTACGCAGAAGTCTATGTTATCTTGCTTCAATACGCTAGTGTCACGGTAACCCGCATTCTCCTATACAACGAAATACATGTGTGTGG
This sequence comes from Saccharina japonica, assembly GCA_008828725.1. Taxonomy (NCBI): domain Eukaryota; class Phaeophyceae; order Laminariales; family Laminariaceae; genus Saccharina; species Saccharina japonica. The sequence continues at coordinate 114,287 of MEHQ01002773.1, forward strand.
CGGGTTGGAAATTGTTGTGGGCTCCTATAGCACATGACACGCCTGCTTCCACAAAACCCAGGTTCCAAGGACGAATTGATCAAACTGCTGCGACGTTTAGAAACACGTTTCACTTGATTCGTGCCAAAATACGTCCTACACTTGTTTTTTGCGGCGACTTGAACTGCATCGACCCGCAGATACGCTTCATGGTGGAACCCTGAAGATTCATACCGACTCCTCAGCGCCGTCAACACCGTCCTTCGCTGAGGACTATTATGTACCTCGAGACTAACCGGGGTGCTGTAACGGTTTCAATCCGAACGTTATGCCCGCGTAATGATATGGGAATGCCTTTAGTGAGTAGGACTCAAAAGCGGCAGCAGTTCCGCGGAGTGCTCGGTGGTCGAGTGAGTGCAATGAGTGTTTAACAACGCAGGCATTATGTAAAATAGTTGGTTTCGGTGGTGCATGGGGAAGTGGGGAGGCGTCCTGACTGTGTAACACACGGGAAATTGATACACTACACGTAGCTCTAGAGCGTGCCACATAGTCGATACTTGCATTCACACAACGTTCCGCCCTCAAAAGTCCATTTGGCATGTATGTATCTTCTATTGTGTGGCGTACTCTCAACTACTGAGACAGACGGTGAAGATTCGGGGCGCTTGATACTAGACGAGAGGACTTGGCATACCATATACGTTTAGAGCATATAGCGGTCGCTTACCCGTTTCCATTCTAACCCAACTGCTGTAGTAGTACTGCCGTTCTTCGGAGGTCTCAAGGCTGGTCTCGTCGCCTCCTACACGAGAGAACATCAGTTTAGATATACACGTATACCTTGTATACTGTACGGTGCCACATGCATACCAAGATATGGCGCATACGTTTTAGACCCGGAAACCTACTGTATCTATATTTCACAACAGTTCGTCTGCCCCCATCAGCCATCCTACGTGGGAAGAAGGCGAAGATCAAGTAGGGAGTTTTTGGTACTTGTTGGAATGGGTGAGTGTGTTGCTAGCGGGTCAACTCAACTCTTGGTCAAGGAGGTCGGGGGCGACTGTGCCTATTGCGCGATCACGAGTATGACCAACCATACCCTACTTTACATGTATTTATATATATCGTGTACGACAGAGAGCTCAGGAGTGGCGTGGACGCAATGAGCACTTGAACCAAAAAGGTCTGAAGTAAGCTGGCGTGTTTTCGTGGTGCATGGGAAAGGTAGGATATTATACTCTAGATCTAAGGCATACTGTAGTGTCGTTAGTTGCCTTTATGCAAGTGTCCGGCCTAGAACTCAATAATGCATCTATGCATATGTCTATCTTTGACTGTGTGTACCCCCAACTACTGGGAGACATGATGAAAGTGTACTTCGTACTAGATGGAAGGGCTTGGCATACTATCTACGTTTGGAGCAACGAACGGCCGCAGTCACGGAACTGTGATCTTGGCGGTCTTCGGGGGTCTCGCGGTGGTGACATCTCACACGCGACCGTACATGAGTTTCGATATACCCATGCACGTGGTATAATATGTACCACGTATATATATGTGTGTCATTATATAGCACATATACACAAGATCCGGCACTCCACGTTACGAAACCTCGTCTACCCTCGTAAAACATTCCGACGCGGGGGAAGAAGGCGAAGAACAAGTGGGGACTTATTGTAGGTGTTGGAATTGCAGGTGTGTTGCATCTAGAGATGAACACCGGACGGTATATCCGAATAATCGAAAACCGGATAAGACGCGTTATTCTACAAAACAATAAACCGGTTTAACCAAGGTATAACGTTTTTGTTCTGCCGGTTTTATCCGGTCAACCGAAAACCGGCTAAACCAGTTTTTAAGTGGTAAAACATGCATAACTCTCCATAAAATTGCAAACCAGGTTGGTTTTGCATTGATTGGGACCTTGTGGTGTACGCATAAAAGCGTGTTTGATTCCGTTCACAAATAATGCGTCTCCTCGAGATGAATTACCGCGCGTGCGTATTGATGTTGGTCAGCTGGAAAAGTATCATTGTAGTAACAGCACGACGTGAGATTGCATCAAAACCACCCCAACCAGAGACCTATTCAGGCACAGTTGTTACACCCTTGACAGATGGTCGCACAGGCGGGCACGGGCAGCAGCATGCTGCCATGCTGGTGTTGGACAGATGATAATCTACCGATGATAAGAGCCCAGAAGATTGATGTTTTGTAGAGGGGCCGCTTATTGGGCAATCAAACTTGCAGAAAAATAGACATCTGAGTCTAGAGATGGTGGTGAGAGGAGTGAGAGTGGGGTAGGCCCATGCCCTCTCTCCAGCTACCCAGGCTATGATTCGTTCGCTACGGCCAGTAGGACCTCGTGAGAGGAAAAAACAACCCAGTGGGTTGTGGTCGAACCTGTGAGTATCTACGTACTCGTAGGACCTCGTGAAGAAAAAAACCAACCCGGTGGGTTATGCCGCATCTTGGTCGAAGCGTAACATGATACGCCGCGTTTATTGTCGCCGGTGCTACGTACTGCTGTGCTCGGCTACTGTAACATGCTACTGGTGGTGGAACCAACATAACCTATTGCTTCCCCCGGCTACAGCAGTACCAGTGCGATCTGTTGCTGTCCCCGGCTACAGCAGAGTAGGGTGACACCTGCTGCTGTATCCACCTACAACAGTGGTGATGAACATTGCTACTGTAACATGCTACTGGTGGTGGAACCAGCACAACCTATTGCTTCCACCGGCTACAGCAGTACCAGTGCGATCTGTTGCTGTCCCCGGCTACAGCAGCAGTATGGTGACACCTGCTGCTGTATCCAGCTACAACAGTGGTGACGAACATTGAACAGATATGTAGATGTTCACGCCCTAATATCTTTAATACCCCCCCTCAATGGAAATCCCGCTGTACTGGTATGTACTAGAGCAACACCATATTTACGGCTAGTTAGCTACTGAGCACTTACGCTAATATTGTGTTCTGCATCATAACCTAGCCTACACGTATACTTAACTTGACTACTAAAGTGCCGACCATGGCTAACGATCATCAGCACTCGTTGGAAGCAATACAAAACTTGGCTAAAGTACCGATCATGGCTAACGATCATTAGAACTCGTTGCAAGCAAAATAGAAACTTGACTAAAGTCCCGATCATGGCTAACGATCATTAGAACTCGTTGGAAGCGACATAAAATTTACTAAAGTGCCGATCATGGCTAACGGTCATCAGAACTCGTTGGAAGCGATATAAAATTTACTAAAAGGCCGATCATGGCTAACGGTCATCAGCACTCGTTGAAAGCGGTAGAACTTGATCAAAGTGCCGATCATGCCTAACGATCATCAGCACTCATTCGTTGAAACGATACTCCAGTGATCAGCTCATTCACCAAGGCATTTAACAACTACCTACCCCGTACAAATACAACCCGTCGGGGTCCTCAACGAACTGGTCGTAGTTACGCCGCATTCTTAGTCGAACCGCAACGAAATACGCCGTGTTGCTATTTTCTGCCGATACAATCACCGGTGATACTGTTGCGCTCGGGTACTACAACACGGTATTGGCGGAACCAGTTCTATCTATATCGGCCGACGAAATAGCGGTCAGCCGATCCCAATCCCGGCCGGGCGTAGCTCGGGTAAACTTGCTTCTCGACTCGTCGCAATCACGAAGCCACCGAGTGGTACTTGGTTACGTATCGTGACTGCTGCTTTCCGTTAACAGCAGTATTACAGTAGTGCTACGTACTGCTTCCCCCGGCTACAGCTACCTACTGCTCTCCTCGGCTACAGCAGTACTAGTAGTGCTAACTGCTGCTCTCCCAGGCAAAAGCAGTGGCGATGAACATTGATCAGAGATGTAAGTGTTCGCGCCCTAACATCTTTAACACGGTGACCATATTTACTGTGGTCCAGACGTGAACAATTAAACTGCACAGGTGTTGTGGTCGTACATCAGAGCACATGTGGTATCAGGGTGCCTGTACCGCCACTACAGGAGCCTGGGGTGGATGTAACACCACCGTAGCGTAGGGCGACAGGATGCGCCATCTTCCTTGAACGAGTCGTTGGCTGGTGATGCCGTGGCGGGTAAAGTAGTGTTCTGGTGTAAGGCGGAATGGGTACTCGCAAGAGAGCAAACAAACACCGGCACGCGACCTTAAGGGGCCCCTTCGGGCAAAACATATTACAGCAAAACAAAAACACGTACGTTTCATTTTGAAGTTGCAATACTATTTCTGGTATAACGTCTACCTTTTCATGACTCCCTACGTACGGAAAACAACATTTCTCCAGTTGTAATGCTCAGACTGCCGACCGATGAGTGGTTTAGAGAGCCTAGGTCATTGGGAACTTTTGTGTCTCGGGAGTAGAGGTAGAACCCTGCGGGTACCCGCCAGAAACGGGTACCAGCCAATTTTTGGCGCCCGGACCCTCTACCCTACCCGCCGGGTAATGCCAGTTTTGACGGGCACCCCGGTAAACAGGTACCAGTTTTGACGGGTACCCCGGTAAACAGGTACCCGGCAATTTATTTGTGTTTTTCCTCCCTGTATCAGTGCCACGAGGACGAAATTTGAATGGAAGATAGTGCGCGCTACAGTACTGTTCTATAAATACCCGAAACTGCCAGTACGAACAGTTTTTGGTGGTTGATTCGATACGTAGACCGCCTAACGCTGCCTCCTCGTGTATCGCTCCATTGTGCAGGTGTATTATTATGGGTGTGAATGCGCGAAAATCTGAATATATATATAGGTGAATATATAGTGCAGGTGTATATATACTTTCGTATATGGTCTCCCCCTTAGAAGCAAAGATGTCGGGAGACAGGCCTTTCAACCCTTGACAGACAGCAGCTTTGCCTTGACATGCCGTGACTGACACCCAAACTAATAGGTTTTAGTGTGGAACACTTCGGCCCTATACTATTGACAGCGCGTGTTGTTTTGCCTTGCTTGACATGTCTCCGGACATCTTTGCTTAGAAAACTGCAGTGCACATTTCCGACCAGCAACATATCGCATATCAGAAAGTAGCGATAATGATGAAAATATAGTGTCTAGCAACATACTGATTGACTGTGTACTGCTGATTTACTGTTGTACCAGGTATGTATACATACATATATTGTGGTGTTGCGGAACAACTATGTACGTACGTAAGGGTAGCACATTACGGGTAGAAATAACGATTTCATGTGAAGAACACACACAAATAAACGCACACCACCTGTGCTAGAAAATCGAATAATTCGTGAACGGAAAGACAACAAACAAACTAAAGGTGCATGGGTGTTCGCAAATAAGCGTCTTCATTTCGCGGGATGCCGAGGAGGCTGCCCCAGTGACTCCCTGGCAACTGCTGTTTGTCGGACCAGCTACCTTTGCCTTCTTGCGCGCGGGAACGGCTCCCGGGGCTTGGGCAGGTGATTTAGATTTATCGGCGGGAAATCCAGCAAGATTGCAGCCCGCGGCCGAAGATTTGTCGCAAGAGGGACCGCCGCTCGCCTGCTGGCTGGTTGTGCTCATCCGGTGCCGCGTGACGATGTGGCAATACTGCAGTGTGCGCATTGTATACGCCTTCAGCGTTGAAGGTTGAGCGTGAGGTCTTTAATGTGTGTAAATGTGTGGTTTCAATCGGTGCCATAGCGATATTGTACAGGCATAACGAAACGGGAATACCCCGTACCCGCGGGTACCCGTTTACCCGGGTACCCGGTTCCCAGCGACATAATTACCCTATAGGCTCCGTCCACCCGCGGGTGATGAGCTCGGACCCTACCCTTCAAACGGGTAGGACCCGTCCAGGTATACCTTGCAGGGTACCCGGGTAATTGATGCCCGCCGGGTACCCGGGTAAATGAAATGCGAAACGTGCCTCCTACTCGAAAACGACTCGCCATACCCCTGATACCCAAATACGAATTTGAAAAATGGCAGCTTCTCCCACTGCTGATACTGTTTTAACTCAGATGTTCGACAAGGACGCCGAGCGCTAGTAGGTGAACGTACCTTGGCCTCTAGTTCGACCGTCCGTGGCGTCCTACGTGGCCACAGAGGAGAGTAGGTTCCATACAGAAGCCCCGAAAATATCAAAACATTGCTGCGGAGCACTTCCGTTTCGTGATGCAAACACAGCAATGCCTACGTTCCCTTGCAGATCCAACAGCACAATACCTCGTAGAGACTCTAGCGAACAAGCTATACGTTGGTCGGAGGTCTGAGCATTGTAACTGGAGCTATGCCGAGTTACGTAACGAGTACTGAGATAAGTCTATTATACCAGAAATAGTATCGCTGCTGTAAAAAAGACGAAACATATATATATAATGTTTTAACACGTAAGTACTCTTTTTTTCAATGACCGAAGGGGCGCCTTAAGCTGGGCGATCGCGAGAGGATGTGGGAGAAGCGAGTACCCACTGACCGCTAAATCGTAGAGCGGCAGGTCTCGCCACCTGCCCCAACCGGTCGTGGCTTGGTGATACTGCTGCTGTGGTGGCGAAAGAAACACAGCAGCACATAGGTCTGATATATCAGGCCAGTCGGGCAAGACGGGGGGGGGGTGCGGAGGATATGTTCCGGTTATCTATACTGTAGTATCTACCTTATTTCAGCAAAGGTTTGTCTTGACACCATAGGGCATTTTCGGCAACCACCATGGCGACTCCATGACGACTCCATGACTACTTCGTGGCTACTCCATGGCGACCCCATGGCGACTCCATGGTGTGTCCATGGCATTTCCATGACGACTCCATGGCGTGGACACGGTGTGTTCATAGCGACTCGCTATTCCATGGCGACTCCATGGCCACTCCATGGCGATTCCATGGCGACTCCATGGCGAATTCACGGTGTTTCCATGGCGACTCATCCACACCATGGTTACTCCATGGAGACTCCATGGTGTGTCCACGGCGTTTCCATGGCGACTCCATGGCGACTCCATGGTGTAACCATGGTGACTCCATGGCGACTTCTTGACTCCATGGCTACTGCATGGCGATTCCATGGCGACTTCATGGTGTGTCCATGGCGTTTCCATGGAGAATCCATGGTGACTCCACGGTGTGTCCATGGCGACTCCGTAGACGACTTCATGATGTGTCTATGGAGTGTCCATGGTTAGTACATCGCGACTCCATGACCACTCCGTGGTGTGCCCATGGCTATTTCATGGTGTGCCCATGGCGATCCCATGATGCCTTCATGGCAACTCCATGGCAACCTCACGGTACGTCCATGGATTGACCATGGCGACTCCAGCGTATTTCCATAGAGTGTCCATGACGTGACCATCGCCGTGCTAAAGCCATGGCGAGTCCGTGGATTGTCTATGGCGTGACCATGGCGACTCCATCGACACACCATGCAGTGTCTATGGCGTGACCATGGTAGGAGTGTCGTCTGCCCATGGCCCTACCATCGTAAGGCCATGGCGTCTCCATGGTGTGTCCGTTATGTGTCCATGGACACTCCATAGCGACTCAATGACGACTCCATGGAGTGACCATGACGACTCCGTCGTTTGGCTACGGAGTGATCATGGCGACTCTATATGTTTAGCCATGTAGTCACCATGGGCACACCATAAAATAGCCATGGGAACACCACGGAGTAGCCATGACGTTTCCATGTCCACTCCGAGGCGCTCACTTGGAAAGGACATGGCGCGTCCATGAAGAGCCCATGGTGACTCCATGGGTACCATGGACTAGCCACGAAGTTACCACGGAGTCGCCATGGGCACTCTACGGACAAACCATGGTGTTATCATGGGCCTGCCATGGGGTGGCCATGGACACACCTCGGCATAGCCATCGTCACGCCATGGACACTCGATGGCCACACCATGGAGGTGCCATAAACACATCATGGAGTCACCAACAATGTACCACGGAGCCGCCAAGTAGTCGCTACGTAGGCAGTCGGCGCAGAGTGGCAATGAACACACCATGGACACACCATGGGATCTTCACGGGTACACAATGGCACCTCCATGGTGTCCCCACGGACTGACCGTGGTGTGTCAACGGCGTTTCCACGGGCTGGCCATGATAGCATCATGGTATGGCCATGGTTACGCCATGGACACTCCATGGCAACACGATAGAGTCGCCACGGCCACACCATGGACACACCATGGAATCACCGTGTACTCGCCATGGACACCCCATAGCCACAGCACGTAGTGGAAAGGGTCTCACCATGGTATGGCCATCGTCACGCCATGGAAACTCGATGGCCACACCATGGAGGTGCCATAAACACATAATGGAGTAACCAACAATGCACCACGGAAACGCTAAGTAGTCGCTAGGGAGTCGGCGCGGAGTGGCAATGGACACACCATGGACACACCATGAGATCTTCACGGGTACACAATGGCACCCCCATGGTGTCCCCACGGACTGACCGTGGTGTGTCAACGGAGTTTCCGCCGGCTGGCCATGATAACATCATGGTATGGCCATGGTCACGCCATGAACACTCCATGGCAACACGATAGAGTCTCCACGGCCACACCATGGAATCACCGTGTACTCGACATGGACACCCCATAGCCACACCACGTAGTGGAGAGGGCCTCACCATGGTATGGCCATCGGCACGCCATGGACACCCCATAGCCACACCACGTAGTGGAAAAGGCCTCACCATGGTATGGTCATCGTCACGCCATGGACACTCCATGGCCACACGATGGAGTTGCCATGGAGTCGACATCGAGTCACCATGGCGTCTCCATGAAGTCGCCATGGCGCCGCCACGGAGTCGCCATGGTCTTACCACGGTAACTCCACGGCCACACAACTGAATCGCCATGACCTCACCAGAATATGGCCATGGTCATGCCATGGACACTCCATGGAAATACGATAGAGTCGTCATGGTCACGCCATGAAGGCTTCATGGAGTCGCCATGGAGTATCCACAGACACCCCAAGAAGTCGTCATGGCCTCATCATGGCATGGCGGTGGAGTCGACATGGAGTGTCCATGAACACATCCTGGTATGGTCATGGCATGCCATGGACGCTCCACGGTCACACCATGGAGTCTCCATGGCCTCGCCATGGTAGTTCGATGGTCACGCCATCGATACTCCATGGCAACACGATGGATTCGCCGTTATCACTTCATGGAGTCGCCATGGAGTCGCCATGGCGTCCCCATGAGGTCGCCATTGTTCGCCATGATGCCGCCATGGACACACTACGGAGTTGCCGTCGGCACACCACGGAGATGCAGTCAGCACACCATGAACATATCATGGATCCGCCTTGGACTCGCCATGGACACTCCATGGCCACACCATGGAGTCACCATGTCCTCACAATGGTATATCTACAGTCTAGCCATGGACACTTAAAATTGCCACACGACATGGTCAGTCCATGCAGGCGCCATGGGGCACCATGGAGTCACCGTGGACACTCAATGGACACCCCATGGCCACACCACGGAGTCGCCCTGGCCTTACCATGGTATGGCCATGGTCAGGCCATGGACACTTCACGGCCACACCACGGCTACACCATGGGGTCGCCATGACCTCACCATGGTAGCGCCATGGTCACGCCATGGATACTCCATGGCCACACGATGGCCACACGATGGAGTCGCCATGGGCTCACCAATAAAGTGAGGCGATGGACACACCATGGAATCACCATGGTCTCACAATGGTAGGGCCGTGGGCACGCCATGGACACACCATGGAGTCGCCAAGGACTCGCCATGGTAGGGTCATGGGCACGACATGGACACTCCATGGCCACACGATGAAATCACCACGGTGACTCCATGGACGCGCCATGGAGTCGCCATGGAGTCGCCATGGAGTCACTATGGAGTATCCGTGGAGTCGCCATGGTGCCGCTATAGCGCGACCATGGACACCCCACGGAGTTGCCGTGGGCACACCATAGATACACCATTGAGTCGCCGCGGGCACGCCATGGACACCTCATGGCTACACCACGGAGTCGCCGTGTACACGGGAAGGTCACCCCATGGCCACACGTTGGAGTCGCCATGGCCTCACCATGGTCGGGCCATGGTCACGCCATGTACACACCATGGAGTCGCTACGGCCCCACCATCGCATGGCCATGGTCACACCATCGACACTACATGGCCACACGATTGAGTCCCTATGGTCACTCCATGGAGGCGCCATGGAGTCGTCACGGAGCCGCTATGGAGTCGCCATGGAATCTCCGTGGACACACCGTGGACACTCCATGGACACAGCACGGAGTCACCATGCCCTCACCATGGTATGGCCACGGTCACGCCATGGACACTCCATGACCACACGATGGAGTCGCGATCGTCATTCGTTTGAGGGGCCATGGAGTCGCCATGGAGGGTCCATGGACACCTTGAGGAGTCTCCAACGTCACACGATGCAGTCACCATGGAGAATCCATGGACACCCCATGAAGGGTTTATGGCCACACCATGGCATGGCCATGTAGTCGCCATGAGGTGTACATGGCCACACGATGGAGTCGCCATGGGGTCACCATGGTATAGCAATGGTGAGGCCATGGGCACATCATCGACACACCATGGATTTGCCATCGCCCCACCATGGTAGGACTATGGACTCGTTATGGAGTAACCATGAACTGGCCATGGAGTAGCCATGGACTCGCCACGGTGTCACCATGGAGTCGCTATGAAGTCACCACGGCGGCGCTGCCAAGTAGCCATGGCCACCCCGTGGCGAAGTTCCATAGTCATGTGCAAGCAAATTTCGGATAATGTACATCACCCATGTGTTCGCGCTGTTCGAAATGGAAACAAATGAAAAGCTGATACACGACACGTACGCACACAACCGCGAAAAATTTGACGACGGCAAGGAGGAAGGTGACGACCGTGATAACTTTGATAAAGGGAGAGAAGCGGAGGAAGAAGGTCACGGCGAAAGGTGGTGGAACTCCGTGGTCGACCGGAAGCTCGCGGCATTTCGTGCAGTAGTCATATATATATATATTTCTCTCTCAACTTTGTGGTTCGCCTGCTGCTGCTGCAAATTATATAGTGCCTATCATGACTTAAAATCATGAACAAGTACTCCCCAAACACGAGCAACTCTTCAAATCATGAACAAGTACCCCCAATTATTGAGCAACAGCATGACGATCGACTTTTCTGTTTTCGTTTGTTTTTTGCGAAACTCTTCATTATCTACGAACAACACACCACCCTCACCGATTCACTCACCCACTGTACAAGGTGCTTTCGCTGACTCGCATCGCTTAACAATAAATGTTGTTGCTCAGGGGTGTTTGTGATGGTGGGACAACCAAAACCCAGGGGCCAACCGACCCTCAAAATAACTCTCTCACCCACAACCCAAACCCACCAACCTGCACCAGGGCATCAATCATACAAGATTTCTGCGCTGACACAAATCGCTCAACGTGTATGTATAAGGATCCAATGACGATTGCAGCAACACGGCCACAAGAGAAGGACCGTCAACGCAGTAGCTTGATGCATTTGGGAGTTTGACTACTTGAAGGTGTCTGACACGCTCCTCATTCCAACCCTTCTTATACTAGGGTTCACAGCTGGCGCGATTCGTCCCATTGTCGGGACAGCGAATATATTAATATAGGAGACCGAATATTTTTGAGACAGGATTACCCTAGGCTATTATAAATAGCAAGGAACAGGTAGGTACTCGTACCCTCAAGCAGGAGTACAGTACGTGACAAATACTAACGGGCCCCTTCGGTCAAACACGAAAAAAAAAAGAGTACGAGTACGAGTAGGATGTACTCCTAAATACATGACGATTCTTTCAAATATATTTGTTTTTTATCATTGTCACAGCAGCAGATACTAGTCCTGGTACACTACTGTAACACCATATAATTACTCTTACACGAACACGGCATAGATAGGCCCTGCCATAATAAACCAGTAATGTTTAGACCTGTTACCGACAAACGTGTAGCTTGTTCATGATGGTCTCTACTAGTAGGAGGTGTTGGAAAACTTTGACCTGCAATAGAGGGCAGGCATTGCTGTGTTCGCATCACGAAACGAAATTAATTGACAGCAAGAATTTTGATCGTTTCGGAACTCCAGTTTATTATCTACACCCTGCTGTGGCCCCGTAGGACATTACGGACGAGTCCAACTAGAGGCCCAGGTAGAGGCTCGCCTATTGCTACAGTACGCGACATATATATGGTAATCATATTTTATGTTTGGCCAGACCTTGGTCAGACTGGAATTATTTATTTTAGATGGAGTGTGTTCTATACTATTTTCAGTACAGAAACACCGCATTCATTCGTCTCCCACCCCCCCCCACCCCAAATCTCAGTCTCAAACTCTGAAATCTCAGGTTGTCGCCTAATAATGTAGTAGTGCTCTGGACGCATGCTACGATAGGGGTACCTCGTGATTTTTCTGAGCTCCTCACCTGAGAACCTCCATACCTGCAGTAGTCGCCAAAAAATAGCTTTTTTTGGAGGAAATTGAAAGTGCTACCCAATGGACAACTCCATGACCTACAGTGAGTCTACTCTTGAAAATGTTTCGACACAAGACTGAAAGTGCGACGAGTTGGGGTTAAGGGGGCCGACCGCTCAGAAAAATGTTCTGCCAAAAAGTGCTACCTTTATCGCAGCACGCGTCTGTGCGTCCTCGTCGAAAATCTGGTTGAAAACTGTATCCACAGAACAGCTACTGCTGTAGCTGGGGAAACTACAATTTTCCAAATTCGTATTTGGGTACCAGGGGTGTAGGGAGTCGTGTTGGGGGGTGAGGCCCTATTTTCGTGACGAACAAGGTGTCGGGTCGATCCGGCTCCTGAGGCAAAAAGTGTTGCCCGCGGACCTGCGCTATTTACAACTGCTCACGGACAGGGAGATGGTCCGTTCATTACGGGTACTGGAGATATACGTAAAATGTTGTTTTCGGCAGAAAGTAATGAAATCTCGAAAATATACCAGAATATTACTTAATGCATAATAAACAAAATATCGGATTTGTTCTTCTTAAGTACCGCGGTGCCCTTATGCCCAAATTGCCCGAAGGGTCCGATACATGGAAATTTGAGTTTGAGACTTGAGAAGTTTCAAAAATTAAAATTCCAAGTCAAGCATTTTATTTGGGCTGATTTCAAAGAGGAAACATTTAAATGATGAACTATTAATCAGCAAATGGGGAATTGCAGCGAATCAGCGAAAATGAGTTTTCGACATTTCACGGCAGCCCGAGAAAACAAAAACCAGAAATACACCACCCGCGTCGATACCACCCCGCGCGGTTGCCATTACATTTCCGTTCGGAGTGGTGCATACCGGTATATAATAAAATACATCACAGCACACCACGAGTATTCCCGTTCCATGTACATATTATATAGTTAATGCTGTAGTATTCTTGTACGCTTTCAACGATCATTTAAAGTAAGTATTGGATTAGTTGAGGCCTCCTGCTACATCATGACCCAGTAGTTTCGGTTTGTACTAGTGGAACCACATCCCCACGATCACGTGGTTTCATTTGTTTGACTCCCGATTTTACTATTCGTAGCAACTGGTGAACGCCACTGGCGGAGGCGCAGCCGTTTCGCTCGTTGCGAAAAGAAGCTGTACCGCTGCAACGCTGCTTGTCTGTTTAGAGTTTAGAGCGATCACGAAATATCAGGGACAGAAAATGGTTTAGGCGGGGGACGTGGGGGACGTGCATCTCCTCATCGATGGAAAAAATACAGCACATGACTGTTCGCTGTAGGGAAATGGTTGAATTGGGTGTTCAGGTTGTCGACGGGTGTCGACGGGTGAGAACACAAACACAGCAACACAGCAGCAGTAGTAGTAGTAGTACGTAGCGTACCTGATACAGCTCTTTTATTGATAGTAATAGTCATAGATGTCGAGAGACAGGACTTTCAACCCTTGACAGACAGCAGATTTGCCTTGACATGCCTCGACTGACACGAAACTACTAGGTTTTAGTGTGGAACACTTCGTCCCTACACCCTTGACAGCGCATGTTTTGCCTTGCTTGACATGTCTCCTGACATCTTTGGTAATAATCGGCACGGACACTGGGTGTGCTGGATGTGGACGGGTAGAAAGGAAGGTTTAATGTGAAGAACACACACACACTGATGGGGTATTTAATGAAGTGAAAAAACTGTTTAGCCGTGACTGGTGTACTCAAAGCACAAGGCTTTGCTTCCTGCACTGAGCGTACTGTACTATCTCTGTGTCGTAGTTTTGTGACCACATACTGTGACTGGTACTTTTTTAAGACGGAGAATCGGCACGGACACTGGGTGTGTGTGTTCTTCACATTAAACATTCATTTCTACCCGTCGACATCCAGCACACCCAGTGTTCGTGCCTTTCTACCCGTCGACATCCAGCACACCCAGTGTCCGTGCCGATTCTTCATCCTAAAAAGGTACCAGTTCTGTGGTCACAAAACTACGACAGAGAGATACTACACTCAGTCCAGTAAGCAGAGCAGACAATGCAACGCCATATACGACAGGCAAGACCTACCCTGCTAGCAATCCAGGTGCATGCAAGAGAAAAAAAAGAGAAAAAAGAAAAAAAGCGAAAATAAAAAATAATATAAAGTAAATATACTGAAGCAAATCAACAATCAAGCAACCAAACAAAAAGCATGACAAAACAAGAAAGAAAGTGTCGTACTTCTCCCAGAGGAGATGCGACCTCCAATAAAACCAAATGAAATGAACGAAAATAAAATGGACCGAAACAGCGCCAACAGAGCCAGACTGAGAACGACAGGATAGGACAGCCAGCCGGAGCACACCAAAGGCCAGCCGAGGCAGGTTTGTGCCCGTAGTACAGGCAGGTTCTACCAGCTAGTCGGTCTGGCACCTACTCTGTTTGCCGTCTCTTTCCTGCTTTCGTCCGTCCTGGTTTCCCTATGACCCCCCCCACCCTCCGTCTCCCTTCCCTTGGGCGCCACCCATACAACGGGTACGTGGCACTTCCAACTCAATTCCGTTTCGTTCTCGTGTAACACACGAGAGTCCCGGAAAGAGAACGGGGAATGACAAAAACAAAATGAATACGTACGTAGCTAAGCCACCAAAGAATGTCCTAGGAAAAATACGGAAGGCGGAGAAACAAAGGCAAAAGCGATCACGGTAACATAAATAGGTGAAACAAAGTAAACGAAGCAAATGATGCGAGGGGTTGTAGCATCGCTGTCGTGCCCCCCTTGAGAAGCAACAACAGGCAATACAACAAGCAAAAAAGAAAAATGAAAAAAAGAAAAATAAGAAAAAAAAATAAAACAAACAAACAAACAAAGGGAAAGAAAGACCACCAGAAACAGTGCCGCGTTCGAAGCGGCTACAGAGGTGCGCGGCACGGGTAGTCTAGGTGGGACTTACTAGTGTGCTGGATGTCGACGGGTAGGAAGGAAGGTTTAATGTTAACCCTTTTAGAACTGCAGTCCCGTTTTGGGGACAAACCACTCTAATTCTAAGCAATTTGTCCCCAAAACGGGACTCCAGTCCTATAAGGGTTAAGAACACACACAATTTTGTAACATTTGATTGTATTATATGTATGTAGTGTTGCCAGCTGAGTACCGCTTTCAACGGTATGATGAAGTGCAAGCGTTTCCGGCCATGGCGGTTGCCCGGTCGAGTCGGTTTGACCGCCGGTTATCTGGTGACGAGTCTAGCCTGGACGAAACGCTTCCATGAGTCAAACTTTACGAGCCAATCGTCACTCACAGATGCCTGACGGTTTACCGGTTCCCAATAACCACCGAGGAACGGGTGATTTAGTGGTTTTAATTGGCGCCCCTGTGCCCACCTGTTACAGTTACTACTTCGACCTTTCGCAGTCACTCTCTATCGTCAATCGTCTGCTTCATTGCCGCCGGAGCGTATCAATCCGCCGAGGCATACCAACTACAACCGTGTCCTCGTCAGGTGACGCCTGAACCACGTCTGTACGACATCAAGCCAGCCAAGAACTAGTCTGCGATCGAGAACCCCAGCTGGCTGCTACTGCATCAGGTGAGTGCTAGCGGTCCCAGCATCGCTGACCGAGGCAACATGCACACGCTGTTTCAAATGCTCAACACTCTCCCGCTTTATACGACGTATTATATACACTTGGTATACATTAACAATACTGTACACAGCACTGCCTTCTCGAGTTTTGTATTTACCTCTGGGACTTGTATCACTCTTTCGCGTGTTTGTCGCATTACAGTATGAGTTGCCATAATTAAAGTTTTCGAGGTGCTACGTACGTATCAGGTACAATAGTGCGTTTGGGTGGAAGGTGCGCCCGCAGGGTCTCTCAGCGTGTCGGAAAGTGCTGACAGCGACACGGGGGCTGGCGCCCGGTCCAGTCCATACTCCACTGCCTCAGCGGGCAGATTCTTATCGTGGTCGAGTATAGCAAATAACAATGCATCTGCAGTGCGAGTGTCGAACAGCTACTGTAGAAATTTAGTACACAGCAACAACAGCAGCAGTAAAACCGCTGAAATTGCAATGTGGCGAAGTTGATGCCCTCCTCTAGTATTGGCTACGCCCTCAAAATAGCCCGCAGGTTTCTCCGTACCGTCCCGCAGATGGCGGCATCCAATTTGTACACGAGTACCTGGTACACGGTACCGACGCCATGGAAATCGATGAACGGTGGGAATGTTCAGCCCTACAAGTTGCAACTATAGAGAGGAGGAGAAAGGAAATCAACAGCTAGGTACGAGTGCGTAGACGACACGTCTGACGATGGCTTGTCGAAAATACCGGTTGAGTTGCATCCCGTGAGGGTTGACACGCAGCAAGTACAAGTGAAGTGCTCGCGAAAGCAAACTAGACTACTTTACTATATAAAAACTGACGGCATGTTGCATCGAGAAGTACGCGGGATGATGGGAAATGAAAGCAAATACCAACACCTCAGAGTGCAAAACAAATAAGTAGGAGTGTGTGTTATTTACATAAAACCGTCCTTTCTACCCGTCGATACCCAGCACACCCAGTGTCCGTGCCGATGTTCCGATCCTAGCTAGAGAGACACAAACTCTGTGCTCACGAAACTGGGACACAGGTACATACTATTGTAAGTGGACAGCACTGCAGTTCTTTATATGCCATCGTACGGGGTACGATAGACACGTCATTTTTTTTTTTTTTTTTTCTCCATCCCATTTATTATCTTCGCACTTCCGTATTTCTCCCTCCCTAGTCGTAACTCAGATCCGGGGTCACGAAGTAGGCTCCTCTCCCTCCTCCCCCACTACGGTTCTTGCCTTGGTTTTTATCGCGCAGAGGGTTCAGCCTTCCCAACGCTCGTCGATTTTCATCGAATTTTGCCAACTCACGCTCTCGCGCTTTCCGCTAGTCGAGATCTTTTTTTAATTAATTTATTTATTTTATTTTTTGCGAGAAAAAGTCCCTACGAGCATGCACTCGGGGGGGCTCGAACTCGCGATCTCGACTTCCACAGGCTTCGTGGTTACCTGCTAGCCTACCGGGGCGACCGTTGTTATTTTTTTATCCCATTTGTTATCTTCGCCCTTCGTTTCCTTCTCCTTCTTACTAGGAGTCGTAATCAAGATCCGGGGTCACGAAGCAGGTTGTTTTCCCCGTCCTCCCTACGACGGTTTGTGCCTTGATTTTTATCGCGCAGAGGGTTTACCCTTCCCACCGCTCGTCGAATGTCATCGAATTTTGCTAACTCACGCTCTCGCGCTTTCTGCTCGTCAAGATATTTTTGCGAGAAAAAACCCCTATACCAGGTATACGAGTATATACGAGCACGCGTTCGTAGGGGCTCGAACTCACGACCTTGACTGCTCTAAAAGGGACGAGATGCACCTGTTACTCCGTCGGGGACGCCGGATTGCGAGTGTTAAAATGGAGAAGATAGAAATGCATGAAGAACACCTATAGAAAAAAACAAACAAAAACAAAAACAAAAATCAAATGCGTGTTATGTATACCAACGTTCCTTCTACCTGTCGATATCCGGCACACCCAGTTCGTCGATAGTTTTTCTCGTTTGTTCGATAAAGGTTGAACCAATCAACGGGCTACTAATTCAGCGCTGACCACTGTAAGTAGTTCAGTGGTGTAACCCTTTAGGTGTTTTTTGTATGTTTCACATTACGATATTTGTTTCTTTTAAACCCGTAGAAATTCAAGTGTCCGTCGTGAGTCTTCGATCCTTTTAACTTTTATTAATGGAGAAATACAAGTTCCGTGGTTAGAAACCTGCGACATAAATAAGCTACATAGTCTTGCAGTATACAGCAGAGTAGACACTGCATGCAATGCCATGGTATCGGGCTGGACACGACATACGACAGACACGACACGTGCGCCTTGTGAGAGGAAATAAAATGAAACAAAACAAACCCAAACCGAAGCAAAACGACATAAAATAAATAAAATGATCGTGCCTCTCCGAAGGAGATATGTGGCGCAGACGATACGAAACAGTGACAAGGAAACAATACCCCGACATTTAGAACCCGTTCCCCCGGCCGGGTGACGCATGCTACGATAGAGGTGCACTATGTTTTTTCTGAGCTCCTAACTTGAGGAGCTCCATACCACTCTGACAAAACGGTGTGGGATGAAAATAAAACTGCTGCCGGATGCGAAATCTCATGACCGAAGTATACTCTGAAACATTATTCGTCACAAACATGAAAGTCCGACGAATTTGGGTTAAGGAGCCCGATCGTTCAGAAAACGATTCAGCCAAAACGTGCTGCTCGTACCTCTACCGTAGCACGCGTCGGGTACGTAGTGGTACCCCCGAATGCTGTTGTTAGGGATGCGTGCAACGATAAGGGGAGCACTTTTTGGCTGAAACTATTTTCGAATGATCGGGATCCTTAACCCAAACTCGTCAGGCTGTCAATTCTGTGCTGTAATATTTTTCATACTAGACTCACTCAGGTCATGGAGTTGGTCATCGGGTGTACTGTAGCACTTTTAATTTCCTCCAAAACCCGTTTTTCGGCAACGTATGGTGCTGCTCGAGTTAGATGCTCAGAAAAAAAATGCCGCACCTCTGTCGTAGCATGCGTCTAGGTAGAGTTGATATCGTGAGCTCAAATTTCGCATGGGTCAGGCTTTAGGCGTACTTTCGAACAAATGTTTTGAATGTAATCAACTGCTGAAAGCGCGGTTAGCAGCGTGTGGAAACCCGCAATTCGATGGGAGTTGACGAGGAAAAAACAGGGCTGACGTCTTCTGAAGATAAAAATCCTGGCACTCACCGTAGCCGGAAGAAAAAGGGAAACGCAGCGGGGAGACATTGAACGGGGTGAACAAACATGAAAACACACCTGGAATCATCGTATAGATAGACAAGCGTAAGACCACGTACGAGCGAGAGGAAACGACACGCAGCCGGAAGCGCAAACGAGCCACCCTCCAGGCAGCTACAGCAGTTTGTAGCACGAGAGGCGGGTGCAAACTGGGTGGGTCGGTCTGGTACCTTGCTCCCCTGTCTGCCGTCTCCTTCCTGTCTTCGTCAATCGTACCCCAACCCCGGAGAGAATGCGTTCGGCAACAAACCAAACCAACAACGTTTCGCCCTGGACGAGCTGCGACGGGGAATGCACCAAACTACAGTAAGAAACAAAAACAGTTGAAATGGAAAATAAAACCAATTTAAGTTACACATACATGTAAAACGAACAAAAGAGGTCCCGGGCTCGACTCCCACCAATGTCGAAGTTCCACATTTTTCCGGAAGGGGTCGTACGAGCTGTGGTTCCAGTGACATGCAAACGATTACGTCTTCGCACTTTTGCACGCGTGTGGCACGAAAACGAAACTGAACTGAGTAAGACGTGCCACGCATCCGTTGTATCAGTGGCGCCCAAGGCAATGGAGACAGGGGGGGGTGCGCGGTTCGCACGGAACCCGCGGCTGGCGAACTATGGAAGGAGACGGTAGACAGGGTACCAAGGGACCAAACCGAGTACTGTTGGTAATCGGTATATTCATCGTAAGATGGGGTATGAAAGGGTAACCTAAACATAATTGCGTCGTAATCGAAGCAGATGCAGAGGTTCGCGGTGCGGATAGCCTGGAAATGTTCTACATCCTACTAAAATATTCGGCCTGGTGCTTTCCTACCCTGTCTTCTTTATCCTTTGTTTGCTGTTTTCGCCGATCGCAGCTTCCTCGCGCCTATGTTGCCTCTCCACTTCTCGTTCCCTGGCACACAGCCCACCGCTGATGCGTGGCTCTGTCTGCTCAGGTTCGCCCGATCCTTGGGCTTCTTGACAATGAACTATCCGGCTGCTTCGAGGATATCCATATACCACTTGCAGGCTTCATTCGCTGTGACAGTGACAGTCCACACAGCGTGTCTACTCCAGACACTAACCGGGAAAGTGCGGTCGTTTCTCTGGTAGCTCGGACCGCCTTGATGGGGGAGTTCAGAAGGCGTTCCAAGTCTTTAGCTTCCTGCCCGGTCTCGGACTCTCCCCACCGTCTATCTTCGCCAACATCAACCTACGTTGTATTCACCCTTTGTGCTGCCGCGCCACTCCCCCCCGCAAAGAAGAGACGCTGTCTACGGATTGTCTTTTCGAAACTCTCGCGTCGTGCCGGCTTGATGGCCGCGGGGCGTACGAGAGGGTCGCGTAATTGCCACGCTGTAGATTCTGGAAGTCAATGACCCGCAGGAGGACTTGATGGCGCACATGTTCAAGCCTGGTGAAGAAGTGTTGTGCAGTGAGAGCCAACGTCGAACATCGGTACAGTGATTTCTCAATCACCGCGACCTTCAACTTGTGGACCTTCAGACTTATCGGGGTATTCTTCATATCGTACAGCTTCGGGTCGAAACGTGTGAAGCATGCCCGCAAGGGACGGATCCGTCGTTCGGTGCTCATGGAGAGGTCAGCCTCTTTGTCGATAATGCCGTCGAGTAAAACAAAACACTGGATCGTTTGTCTACACCGTTGGGCAACTGCTTCGGCCACGAGTTGTGCAGCAGGGGATGTCTGGTTCCATGTTCGAACAATAATCGTCTCGGTCCTACTTTCAGAGTTCTGCCGTTTTCAAAAAGTGACAATGGGGGTGTCGTCATTTTAGCGAGCCCCTCCGCCGACGTCTAGACAGTTCCTGCATTATCCGCATGACGCGTGTGACGACAGAGGTTGGACGTTTTGGCAGAAAACAATTTCTGGATGATCGGGAGCCTCATAGCCCAGACTCGTCAAACTTTCGGTCTCGCGTTTCAAGATATGTCGTTGTATAGGTAAGCCATGGGATTCCTCGGCGGGTAGGACTTGGGTAGCACTACTATTCTCGTCCGGAATCAGGTTTTGGGTGTTGTATTTAGTGCTCCGTTAGTGACCACCCTCAGAAGGCAATGTCATGATGCACCTGCATGCAGGCTACCATAGTATGCGTACAGCATGCCAATGCCACCTCTGTTCCGACCACCACACTCTCCTCGAGGTGGACCAAATACCTTCTAGGGCCGTAGTCGTCGCTGAAGCGTACTACAGTAAGTAGCGCAACGTGTATCGCAGCAGCGACGGAACACGATGAACAACAACGGCGACAGCACGCAGCGTTGTCGTATCCTGTCCTGCTTGACATCAAACCATTATGAGTGCTTGTCATTATATGTGCGCTCGCAAGCACTCATACAAAGTCGTGGAATTGCCGGATGTTTATGTGCATCTTTGTTGGCAGGAGAATGTACTACGGGATTTGTTCCTCTCGTCCGAGTTCTTGAAATCGTCGCACCAACAGTATATCGACTGCTGATCGTGCCGGGCGAAATCGACACTGCTGTTCCTCAGGGGGTTTCCCCCGATGCCTGATCTTCGCAGTATTACGGAGGACCATAGTAAATAGGAACAAATATTGTTAGTAAAAATAGGTTATTATATAGGTTGTTGTGTATAACGTATGTCCTATTTACTATGGTCCCTCGTAATAGTTGCTAAGGCAAAAACGCTACGATTTTCCACAACGCGTTGCCTGAACAAGCAACAAGCAAAGCCCCTCTGTAGTTGTTGCAATCAGAGGAATGTCATATTTGGGTACTGTAGACAATCCAATCTAGTGCCGTCGTACCAGGTGGGACAAGCCCAACATACACACATGATCAACCCAAAAATGGAAATAGATAAACGAAAGACAAAACAAAACACACACATCAAACACCAAAAAAAAAATTCAAACAAAGATAAAGATATTATGTCAATATGAAACATACATCATGACATGAATTTTATTACAAAGAATAGTTGACAGCCGATTTTCCTTATAATTGAGAATTGCCTTTCCGATAAGAATGAAAACCCAAACTATTTTGTTTTTTAATTGTTAAAGATGTATTATACATACGTACATACTTCCCTCACAGTCGAACCTCACACTGTAAACTATTATCAGTTGTGACAGCCGTCCGTGACACAAAAACAAAATCGGAATCGGCATCGACTGTTTCAAGGTATCGAAGATCGAAGAAAATCTGGATTTACGGGCGAGGTACCTCTGTTTTACGAGCCTGTCAAGGTTGATTTTGTGTTTTTTGTTTTCTTGGATCGATACCTACCCCAATGGTACATACATTCTATTAATAGGTTGAGTTGTTTTGTGAGCGGAACACAACTCGTGACAAACGACGAACTACTTGAATATATTTCCATTTTCACCGGAAAAGCAATTGTCGATGACGAAAATCGGCTGTTAGTTTGTGGGTTGTATTATACAAATTATATAGTTTTGCCACCCCGACGACATTCGGCACACACCAGTGCCCGTGCCCACTCTTTGTCTTGGTATGTGCTGTACGGCCATGAAAATACGCAACAGATACTCCAGCAGCGGTGGAATGCAATAAGCAGCGTATTTTGTCATTATGGAATGACAGACAGCAGACAGGTCATCGTGGATTTGTCAGGCACGACATGCAAGAAAATGCAAGCGGACCAGATGCGTCGACAAGATCGAATATCTAAAGGCAGATACTCCAGTAGTAGCAGTGGAATGCGGTACAGCAGCAGCAAAGTTTGTTTTTATGGAATGACGGACAGGTCCTCGTGGATTTGCCAGGCACGGCATACAAGAAAATGCAAGCAAACCAGATGCGTCGACAGGATCGAACAACTAGAGGAACAAAGGAACAACATATGAGTATTAAATTTGTGTATATGCACTTTTATCGTATCCGAAGTGTCGTGCCCCACCGGAGACGTGGCAACATAGAAATACTACCACAGTTTATTATAAGCAGACTATATATCATACGACCGAGAACGAACGGGCAGGACATGAAAGCCGAAGCGCGACAGTAAGCACCTGCAAGGCAGCTAGCTGCATGCGTTTTTGGTAGTTGATGTAGTAGCGTATACTATTAATACTTGGTCGGTGTGGTGCAACGCCACCTTGTCTACTGCCTCTGTCCTGCTGTCGTCAACCCAGCTTCCCCTACGACCCCCGCCCGCCAATCATTTGGACGCCACCTCTAAAAGATCTGCGGCGCTCCCTACTCAGTGTCGCCCCATCGTCGTGATGAACGTTAACACGGTCGACAGAACGAAAGCAAACACATACCTGACCTGGTGATACCTAAAAATCAAATAAATCATAAATCATACATAGGGATCAAAAACAAACGGAGAACACCCTTGATGTGTGAGTGTGTGTTCTTCACATTGAACCGTCCTTCCTACCCGTGGTCCATATCCAGCATACCCGGTGTCCGGGCCGATTCTTGATGCTTCAGATATACCAGTCGTGTAGTCACGAACTCACGAAGCATATATACTACGGTGCAATGCATTAAACAGAGCAGACCATGCAATACCAAACCCAAAGCCGGCGTCCCCGGTGGAATAGCAGGTGAATCTCGTCCTTGTTAGAGTCAAGGTAGCGAGTTCGAGCCCCCCCGAGTGCATGCTCATAAGTACTTTTTCTCGCAAACCAAATATATTGACGACCGTCAAGCGCGAGAGCGTCAGATAGGTAAACTCGACGATAATTGACGAGGGTTGGGAATGCTGAACCCTCTGCGCGATACAAATCAAGGCAAGAACCGTAGTGGGGAGGAGGGAGAGGAGCCTGCTTTGTGACCCCGGATATGAGTTACGACTGAGAGGAACAGAAGTGTGAAGATAATAAATAGGATGGACATAAAGAAGATATACGACAGATACGACCTACCCCGCTAGCAATCCACCTGCTGCATGAGAGATAAAAACAAACAAAAAAAAGCGACAAATAAAATAAAAGAAGAAAAATATACCAGGTTCCATTCCAATTATTATCTTCGCACTTCTGTCTTTTCCCACGGATCTACATTATTTGACTTTTTCGTGGCACGTGTCGCACCACGTGTCGCGACATGCCGCGACACGCCGCGGACCCTGCCGCGACGCGTGCCGCGGACTGTCGCGACAAGACGCGACACATAGGGCTAATGTTAGGGTTAGGGTCAGGGTTAGCGACATTCGCCGCAACACTCGCCGCGACACGTTGTGGGGTGTCGCGGCATGTCGCGACATGCCGCGGCGTGTCGAGACACGTGTCATGACATGTCGCGGCATGTCCCGACACGTCCGTGGCGTGTCGAGGCATGTCGCGACACGTCGCGACATGTCGCGATATGTCGCGACACGTGCCCCACGGAAACGACAAATAATGCACATCCCTCCTTTTTCCCTCCCTAATCGTAACTCAGATCCGGGGTCACAAAGTAGGCTCCTCTCCCTCCTCCCCCACTACGTGCGGTACTTGCCGGTAATTGTTTTCGCGCAGAGAGTTAACTCAGCCTTCCCAACTCTCGTCGATTTGCATCGATTTGTTTTACTCACACTCTCGCGCTTTCCGCTAAACAATATACATTTTTGGCGAGAAAAAGTCCCTACGAGCATGAACTTGGGGGGGGCTCGAACTCCCGATCTTGACTAAACCAAGGCTTCGTGGTTACCTGCTAGCCCACCGGAGCGACCGTATACAGATACACAAACAAACGAACACAAACGGTGACAGTCGGCAAATAAAGAAAGTGCCGTGCTTCTCGCGGAGATTGGACAGAAACTATAACATAAATAAACTCAACTAAAATGAAAACAACGCAAGCCTAAGACAGAAAGGACATGATAGGCAACCGAGGCTCACTAAAAGTACCCTGCAGGCAGCTGAGGCAGGTGTTGTGGCGGTAGTTCAGACAGGTTCAACCAAGTAGTCGGTCTGATGCCTTGCTGCCCTGTCTGCCGCCCCCTTCCTGCTTTCGGCGGCCGTGATTTATCTACGAACCCCCCCCCCCCCCCGTGTCCATTCCCTTGGGCGCCACCCGTACAACGGATGTGTGGCGCGTCCTACTCAATTCCGTTTTGTCTTCGTGCCAAACACGAAAAAAGAGGAAAAAGAGGTTGAAATAACCCCAAGCACAATGCATGCAACGTAGCTAAACAATCGAAGAAAACCTGAGAAAAAACGGAAAGAACCCAGTAGGTAAAAAGTGTCTAGTATACACACCTCTGCGGCTGGTTCGAATGCTACTATCTTGTGTTTGGTCTGTCCCTTTCCGGTATATTTTCGTTTTTACTCTTACACGAAGTTTTCTGCGTGTCGAGATGTCCTGCATGTCTGGGTGGGCGGCGAGCGTGTTCGTGGTTCTCTTCACCTTGGTTTGGCTTGGTGTGTTCGTTGTATTGTCTGTCATATACCTCTCTGGGGGGCGCGACAGCATCACTGCCACCTTATCCTATTGTTTTGTCGTTGGTCTCGATTTTTGGCCCATGTTTTCGTTTTTTAGTATTATTTTTTAGGTATGATTTGGTTGTTGATCGTATGCAATAATATATATACGGGTTTTGTTACGTAGATGAGTCGAAATTGAGTAAGAATCGTCGCGCATT
The DNA here is from genome assembly GCA_008828725.1 of Saccharina japonica. Taxonomy (NCBI): domain Eukaryota; class Phaeophyceae; order Laminariales; family Laminariaceae; genus Saccharina; species Saccharina japonica. The sequence goes on from MEHQ01002773.1 coordinate 140,185, forward strand.
CGTTACTGGTTGCATTCATATGGTCTGTCGCATCGTGTCCGGCTTACGTGGGTGCGCGAAATTTTATCGTTTTCTAGTATTTGTGTGTCTCCTTTTTTCCTGTTCATATATTGGTTGATGTATCTGCACACTGCATTCAAGGGGATACGGAGGGAGTAACGGTGGTAGAGAAACCCAGGTGGACGAACGCAAGGAGACGGCAGACGAGGTACCACGGAACCAGACACACTGGTATGTATCACCTGTATGTATATATGCTCTGCTCGTGCTACAAACTGCTGCGGCTGCCTTGAAGATGCTTTGGTTCTGCTTCGGTTTCCTGTCCTTCTTCCCGTTCATTCCTGTTCGTTATAGCAGTATTATTATGGACGTCTTGTTTTCATTCGTCTAGGCGGGTGGTATCCTGATATTGGTGGTGATTTCTGCGTGTGTTGCTGTATGGTCCGTTTGTGTTACGTATGGTCTGTCGCATCGCGTCCGGCTTACGTGGGTGCGCGAAATTTGTTTGTTTTCTAGTATTTGTGTGTTTCGTTCTTTCTTCCGTTCACATATTGGTTAATGTATCTCCACTGCTGCCGTGCGTGTGCTGTGCCCGTCCAGTACGATGGTATGACGTGGTACCGTCTCCTCTCCTTACTGCATTACATCGTGCTATATATTTGGGAAATCAAGGATTGGCATGGACAGTCAGGTGCTCCATCTCGATGATTTCAAAGTATAGTTTGATGTGTGCGAGCACTCGGTCGTTTGGGAGAATTCGGTCGTTGCCTGCGCTCGATTGTTTTTAGTGCGTCGTTAATTGAAGAGTATAATTCTGCCATGGGTAAACAAATGCTTTTTGATGTAGCATGACTATTTCGAACATTTGGCCGTTGTGGCCGTAGATGCTGTCGGTATACGCAATTTCAAGCAAATATGTCAGGAGATGGGCAACCGTCAAGCCAGCCGTCAGTCAGTAAAAGGCGTCCGTCAAAGAATGCCCATCCTTCTAGACGGGTTGTCTCTATCCTCACTGGAACGAACTTCCCCTTTTCTGTGTGGAAACCCCTGCGTTTTATGCATTTATCTCGATATTGTGTGTGCTGCTTGCTGCCAGCGTGTCAACACCACAGCACCAGCACGGCACACCAGCAGCTTCCATCGAGGCAGACATGAGCAATCGGCCGTCTGCAAACAAAATATAGCCTTCAGATAGCATGGCCAGACCTTGTGCAAGGTAAACCCTCCAGACCCTGTACGGGGCGTAAACCCTGTGCAGGGTCTCTTCTGTACCCAACACTTTGCCAAGGTCTTCACCCTGTGCAGGGTCTGTTGAGCGTACCCTGCACAGGGTGTCCACCTTGACAAGGGAATTGTTACAATGCTTCGATTCGATGGCGCTGCGACCTTAACGGTCCCGAATACGGGGCTTTTAGTCGGGCGGAAAGTCCTCATCTGTGCATCCAATATTTGGTAAGGTTTTTTAGTTCGGAAAACTCCGTGCTGTAGAACGGAAGTCGTCCATAATGTAGGAGCGAGGGCGCCACAGTGCCCCTCCTGTGCCCATGAACATCGAGATATAAGGTTCGTCGCAACATGAAAACGAAACAACTACAAAATGATGACTCATTCCATTCAACATTTATGTATCGAATGGATAAACACCAACACCCCAAACCCCAAGAAAACAACCACAATCCAAAGCAAGTCATGATGATTTTGTTTGAACTTTTCTCTCCGGCTACAGGCTCACTTGATGACGTCGTCCCACGAGATATGGTTCCTTTCCCACCTTTTGCACCAGCGTGGATTTTTTCTCCTGAGTGGGCGGCGTACCGCGTGTGTTTCGCTTGTTGGTTATCTGCCCACGTAGTTTATTCGACAGTGGGGTTCACCATTCTGCTAGCAGTAGGGGCTTGATGTGTTCGCCTTACTACAGTAGAAGTAAACAGTTGGCTGTTCGGTGCCTACATGTTAACACTTAGCTGCGTAATGTGCTTCGCGGAGGTGTAAGTAAGCCTTTGCATCTGCCTTGGCATATTCGCGCATGTGTTTGGTGAATGGGAGTGCCGACGTCAGCTACATCGCTTCACACCCGAACCACTGTTGTAGTATCTAGCCGTGGATATCAGCCAGTTCACAGGCGTACGAGCTAACACCCTACCTCATATTAGGTTTGCTTGAACATCTATATACAATATACTTCGTATGTTTGTATGATATATGTCGGTGCATCGTCGTACAGGTACCATCATTCTGGAGGAGTTGAAGGTTTCGTTCGTACGAGGTCACACCGAAGCTAGCTCATGAAGACCGAGCCCAGTATTCCCGTGGGCCTGGTTGCCCTGAGCTACACGCTGGTGCTTCTATCAGGCGACGTGGTTGCTCAAAGCAGCCACTCTAGGGAGTTTTGCATCCCCAACAGAATCGGCGACGGACACTGCGACAAATCGCAAAACAACGAAGCATGTGGTAAGTTCCGGGTCTTGAATGAAAAAAAATCGGTCGTATCACATCAGCGTGAGGGCCGTACCAAGAGAATAGGCCCACGAGAAAGAAGTAACCCCCTGTAAAACCATCATGAAGCCTCATTGTTGGCGAACGCTACAAAATTCAAAGCGCGAAATCGTGCTCGGAGACGTGGGGTGCACAATATCCTGGACTGTGATACTCGTATGTAAATTAGAAGTGTCACCATAATGTTCTCAGGCTTTCTCGGACAAAGGTAGGTGATTCTTATGGTCGGGGCCATACAGTATTGCACCAAATCGTTTCATCTTTGTTTTTCTTCACTCGTTCACAAATAATAGAAGAAAATGTGGGGATTTAGGAGGACCCCAAAGGACAGGAAACTTTGAAGCTCCGAAAAACCCCATATTCTTGCGTTCGTTGGAAATCCAAAACTTGGAGGCAAAAATTCTACAAAATCTTCTTCTATCAGCACGACCCTTGATTGCGACGCTTACATTGTCTCGAGAGCATGCTGACGATATTGATACGGCATGGTTGTGCATTATCGCGTCAATCAAGGGCGTCCGAAAAGTGTTTTGTCGACACCTAACTATCTAAAATGGTCAGAATGGAAAAAAAATCGGAGCACTGTGATCCCTGGACGATTAACCACAAAACAAGTTTTTTCAAGTTTTTGTTTGTTTCAATTTTTTACAAAAACCAATCACTTGATTTTAAAGACCCCCCCCCCATCCGAGGCTCAGGGGGGGTCTTTAAAACCAAGTGATTGGTTTTGGAAAAATTGAGAAAAAAAATGGTTTGTTCTAAATCGTGCAGCGATCACAGCAGGGCTCCGATTGTTTTTTCGTTCTGACCATTTTTGATGGTTAGGTGTCAAATACTTACTTTTCGGGACTCCCTCGCGTCGATGTATGTTGTTCGCCTCCGTGCTAGCCTAGGAGATACCAGTTTGCGTGCAGATGTGGACGAATGAGCGGGGTGACGTCGAGTTGTCGTGGGTGCGGTTAGCGTTGCGATGGACCCATCGCCAGCTGAATATCCTACCGACGAGGGAGAATACGCCAGAACTATCGTAGGGTCTAACCGCTTGGATAAGGTGCGCGCGGTCCGGCGAACTGTCAGACCCGACCTTGAAGAGGGTGCACGGGCGTTAGTCAGCTACGAGGGTCCTGAGACCACTACATATTGCACGATAATATGAATATACGAAATCCTGCGCAGCATGGAAATAAATCAACGTACGCACAAACGCAGCAGGTCGTGAATAAACCATTGCAACTACCGTACATCGATCGATTATGCATTGAATTAGCAGCCTCTTACTCCTCCTCGGTTGTGTACCTGGTTACAGTTTGTGTGGCGTTCATACGGAGTCCTGCGGCGGTCACGGGCCAAGCCTCACCCCTCGAAAGTGACCAAGCACAAGCCAAAGGACCCGCTGTTGCAAAACCACCGGCAGGCGCTGAGCCCTGCGCCTGGCAAGCTATTCGTAGTGTGGTTTGACACGATGTCAACGAATGAACACGTCGAATGTTTACCTTGGTGCATGATATGATTGATACATACGACGCAATTCAGCCACGCGTGTCGTTCAAACACAGAAAATTAGAAATATCAAGTATTGAAGGGGGTGCTACTGTTGTACGCCTAGCTGGAGGGGCTTCTGCGAGATTTCTGCTGGTGTGAATCACACGCACACACAAGCGCCGGCCAAGAAATCACACCGCGTAGCAGCAGCAGCTACATACAGCAGTTGGGTCAACAATACCAGCGGGACACGAATGCAGCAGGCAATGGCCGCAACGATGTCGGCTCGTTCCCAAAGGGGCGAACTGACCCTGGCTCAAGCGCCGACATGTGGCTCGAGGGGGGATGTGGCACCTACACGATTTTTACCGAGCGGCGTGGTCAGTTTCTACGAGTCGAGGCAGAGGGGTCATCGCAAATCTGCTGAAAGTTCATTTAAGTTGAAGCAGAACCGCGGGCTTGAACCTGATCGATGCAGACTGTTTCTGTCGCTGCTGCCGCTTCTCGCATTGTCGCTCCGGCAGCCTCGGCGCTAGGCTGTGCTTGACGATGTCCTCGGTCTCGCGACCGGCGATCGGTGTCATTGGAAGTTTAACAACATGAACGGGCACAAACCCACATCTGTCTCTGTGGGAGGTAGATGTTGATTTCATCCGCCAACAAATTGCACAAAAACAGAGCGACGCCCTTCTACTACTGATACAAGCTCGTGTGCGTGGGCGTTCGCCGCGCGCTACTGTTGTTGATGATGCTGCCGCCGCTGCTGCACCCACTGCCGTTCTTGTTGCTGCTGTTGATACTGGTGGGTGCTCCGGCGCGCAGACAGTCTTCCTGCTGCTCTACTGTCTGTTCGCTTTCTCACACCACAGCTCGAGACTCAACACAAACATGCCAGGCGTGGCGGTGGCGTTTAGGGCCCGCACAAACGGCGGAAACTAAACCGAAAATCACAATCAAAAACAAAAAAAAAGTGAAAAACGAATAGCTTTCTCTTTTCCCGAGAAAAACGAAGATGGAGTACGAACGCAGGATACGCGTGAAAATCAAAAGCGAAAGCTCTGAGCGAAAACCAGCCGACGAGGTGAAGGTGGGGCACCAGCAGTGATGCGCCACCCGTCCGCGGTAGAGGCGGCACCCAGCCCTGAAAAAAAGGGGAGTGTGGCCACATGGCTAGCCGACCATACTCAGCTGCTGCAATGGCACCCGTAGTCTGAAACGCGAGATCTTCGCTGGGTATAGTACGAGGGCCGTGGTAAACGTTTCATCGCTTGCTGCAACAGATGTCGTTTGAGAGTACAGCAGCACGGGATTCGACTTGGACGGCCCCATGAGCCAAGGTTTTGGCTGCGGCGTTGACCACGGTATTGACTGGCACCAACGGCATGTTCACGCATCGTCTGCGCTCTGTCGTCTTGCTGTCCAGTCTACAGGGAGTTTGTACCTGCGGTTGTCGCCATGAGCTCGCTTCTCGCTAGGCTGATCGTTCTTCGGGTTTGTATTTTTCGATCTTTTCAATCGATTTTCGATGAACAAAACCTGAAAGCAAAACCATTTCCATCGCGGACTTCTGGGTCTCGTTTCGCGTATTTCACCAATAAGAGGGGAGTGTATATTCCGATCTCATGTACGGTTCAATGTCAGTTGTGTTTTTTAACCGTGAAAAACGCTTCTGTTTTTACGTTTTACGGGCCCTTACGCCAATCAACCCGTGCTTGCTAGCCACGTCGTAACGTGATTTAGGCGTGAGAAATTACGCCCGTTCTAGGTCTAGGAATGGTTGCTCTAATTCAGGAAACCTAAAAGAAAGTATCGAAACTGTCTATTTTCATCAATAGAATCTGACGAAATGTTTTTTCCCCCGGTCTTTCGACCAAATTTAAAAGCGATTGAAAACAGTTTTGCACGGGACTTAGGAGGCAATACACCATCTAACTATGTATGAGTTATAGCTTGAGGGTCTGTGGGCTGTGATGGACCTCGACGATACGGGCGTGGCTACTCTGGCACACAGTAGGACAGGGACACACTACCCGTGCATCGACCACCACGGAGAGGGAGAGCATGATTACAACCTTGGCCGATACCGCGTGTGTTTTGACCGTCCGGTAGCAGCTGCGCTACGAAAAACATTTCGAGACAATCATAACGAACCTTGATTCTTTTAGGTTTTACTTCGACTGCCGCACGCAACCTGTGCCCCAAAACCAATTGTGGATGGTATCATACTTCGTCCAAACATTTAAACACAACAACGATACGTTCGAGTTTTCGTCATTACTTCTTGTTCGTTTTTAGAAGTCTTACCCTTGTTTCCACGAATAGTATAAAATAATCCTGTTAAGAGATTTGTAATATCTACCCGGTGATGAGCTCTACCGTGTCAAAGCAGTCGATGTTGGCGATACAGTCGAGGACCTGCAATACAGCGATGGCTTACCAGAAGCAGGTAACTGCGATAGAGTGAAATCCCGGGATGGTTCGGTATACCGCGATATCACGGTATTTTTGGGTGCCTCGATAACGCGGTACCGGGAGCGCGCGGAATGAACTCGGCTTGAGGGTACAGTACGGTGTGCCCCATGTATCGTATTGAACCGGCGCAGTTGTTGCCTACGGTTAGAGCGTATAGCTCGGAAGCAGGAAGTGATTGCTCGTAGGAACTCTTGCTGTCCTGAGTTACAATGCACTCTAATGTTATCCACTGTCCACCTTTCCACGCGGGGCTGTTCTTGTACCAGGGTACGACGGTGGAGATTGCTGTGAGTGCACCTGCAGCAGCGGCCCGAAGTTTGCTTGCAGCTCCAGCGACTTTGCGTGTGCCGACCCCAGCGCATCCTGCATCGAAGACATCGGCATAGCACCTACAGTCGTCATTGAATGCTCCCCAGACTTGTTCGCAGACGGAGACTGCAGCCCGAGCAACAACAACGAGGAGTGCGGTGCGTCGCGTGCGGGAATTCACATGTAACCTGCTGTCACCCCTGTGCATCTGTCTCGCACCAAAAACAATTCGATTGTGCATTTGTCTCGTCTGAGGCCCGGTAGAAGGGCTTATTACAGCACCAGTTGGGCAACGACCTGCGTGATGCGGACGCTTGCTACGGTATAGGTGCACCGTGTTTTTTCTGAGCTCCTCGCTTAAGGAGCGTCATACCTCACCGAAAAAATGATTTTGGAGGAAAATAAAAATGCTGCCGGATACGAAATATCATGACCGACGTATACTCTTGAAACATTTTGTCACAAAAATGAAAGTCCGACGAATTTGGATTAAGAAGCCCGATCGTTCAGAAAACGATTCAGCCAAAAAATGCTAGCTCTACCGTAGCACGCGTCTGCGCGCCTTGATGTACCGAGACCTACTGCAATCAAGGGTACACAGGTGCTTTCAGATTTTGCGAAGAACGCATTGCGATGCTCTGCATGATGAACATAAAATACGAAATATTGCCGCTAAACCACCGAAACCCGACATTGTCCATGTGCTCTTAAACTTTCCGAACACATCAGGTTACGACAGTGGTGATTGTTGCGAATGCACCTGCGTCAGCACCACCTCCTTCACTTGCGGCGATGACATCCACGGCGGGTTCCAGTGTCTAGATCCTAATGCTCCTTGCCTCCCAGACGACGACGACGAAGACGACGACGACGACAGCGTCGTCAGTTATCCATCATCTCATTCGTCATACACAGGAGAGACAGCGAGTTCATCGTGCGTTCCTGTATATTTCGCCGACGGAGACTGCGACCTTTTCAACAACAACGAGATTTGCGGTGCGTCGCGCTAAGGGGTAAACGTTTGATATACATACATATATATATTATATGTATGTTATTTACTGTACCCACTAGATAAATTTGTGCGCCTCAAGCTTGGACCCCAATATTGCACCGCAAATCGGGACTTTTAAGAATGGCGTTCGCGAAACCCGATCGGCTTTTGTATGCGCCAGACCTCAACTACAGTCTGATAAACGTATCGTACTACAGTCATCGTTAGTTGCTCACTTGAGCAGCTTAACCGGTCAGGCATTACCAATAATGGCTCAGGCATTACCAATAATGGCTCTTAACCTGTAACCCCGCACCATTGGAAGAATCTTGATTCGCTTGTAAGCCGTGACCCGTTCCGTTCCCAACACGCGTCTGCCGATACGGTGCTACTTGTACATAGACACAGTAGCCGAAGCTCACAACGCCTGGTTCTTCCTTTGCCTTCGGGTGTCTGCGAGCATTTCGTGTGCCTCTTGTTGAACAGTGTACGAGAAGTGAATTGCAGTGAGAGACGTACGTCCACATGACAACAAGTGTGCCTGATCGGTGATGTATCCCTGGCGTGGCCAGCGTGTGCCACGTCCACCACCACTCCGAAATACTATGATTTTATCATGGTGCCGCCAACCACCCGGCCGTATTAACTTGGGGAACATTGTATGTCCATGTCCAACGTGGTCAGGTTACGACAGTGGCGATTGCTGTGAATGTACCTGCATCAGCACCTCGACCTTCACCTGCGGGGATGAAGAGTTTGGCGGTTTCGCGTGCCTTGACCCCAGTGCTCCATGCGTTGACGACGATGACTTCACATCTCTTCCGCAAGATGACACCCACTACTCGAGCTACACAAGCTCTTCGGCGTGCGTTGCGGACTTCTTCTCAGATGGAGACTGCGACCTTTTCAACAACAACGAGGAATGCGGTGCGTCGCGCTTGGGGACCGAGGTTGAATATAAAGTCACTAATAATGCCTAATGTTTCGTCCACCGCTGTAGGAGTGGGGGGTATTTGCTGGGCGTCCCGAGACAGGAGCCAAGTGTGTCGAAACACGACTTGACACAAAACTGTTCGCGCAAACAGACCAACGTGTATATGCACTGCGCGAGGCTTAAACAAACCGTTACAGTAAACTAGTCGCCCTGGTTGGTAGTTGCTCGCGGGGTAGCTCAACCGGCCAGACTGTATGCGCCCAAAGCGTGCAACCCCATACCGGGATATGGACGTTTTGTCTCCTGTAACCCACGACGATAACGCCCGACAGGTGCCTCTGACGAGGTGAAACTAGCCATCCGACAGCTGTAGTCGACTTAACAAAGACCCTGTCCTTCCCTGTCATTCGTGTTTCTACCCTCCTCACACGTGATCTCGTTCCACATAGTACCAGAGGTATAGTGCGGTCAATGTACGCCTGCATGAGACAAGCATGCCCACACTGTGGATAAAATATGCCCTTGCGTGGCTAAGTCGTGCCACCCACACTCCCTCTCCGACATCGATAGTCAAACCCCCTATTGCGGACAAACATCCAAGCAAACCACTTCGGTCGGTAAGTTGTTACATGTTCCATCTTTATCAGGTTATGACGGTGGCGATTGCTGCGAATGCACCTGCGTCACCACCGATTTCTTTACCTGCGGCGATGGAAGCCATGGTGGATTTGCGTGCCTCGACCCCAGTGCTCTTTGCGTCGATGACGACGACGTCACTACCCTTCCCGAGTATGAGACCTTTACGTACACTGGATCCTCAACGAGCTTATCTTGTGTTCCTGATTATTTCTCGGACGGACTGTGCGACCAGAACAACAACAACGAGGACTGCGGTGAGTCGTGTTCGGTGGCAAACTTTCTTTTAGTAGCCCTATTCCGCGCTTGATTCCTCCCGCGCACACTACAACGCGCCCGCTACAACAGTTGTGTCCCTATATTGGTTCCTTAAGCTCGATACTGCGTGCCTCTCTGCAGCAAGAGAACTTGGCGAGGTCTGCCTTCCCCCTAGCATGTGCATACAGCTGGCCTTGCGTGTTCCAAGGCATCGTTGCAATGTCTACCGGTAAGAAACCTTTGGAAGTTATACGCGTTTAGATTGAGTGAAATAGGCCAACGAAGCACCATGTTTGCGCAGAACGCTTGGGTTCTAAGCACCAATACTCTTGAAATGGCCACTTGAAAGCTTCGCTTTCTCCACAATGACGGCAACCGGTGTCATCCGTACCGATTGATTTCGTTCAACGCGATATTAGGTTACGACGGTGGCGATTGCTGCGAATGCACCTGCGTCACGACTGAGTCGTTCACCTGCGGGGATGAAGAGTTCGGAGGTTTCGCGTGCCTGGATCCCAGTGCTCCATGCGTCGAGGACGATGACTTTACTCCTCTTCCGGAGAATAACACCACAACATCCTCAGACTTTACGACGAGCTCAGGTTGCATCCCCTCGTATTTCGGGGACGCCTATTGCGACCGAACCAACAACAACGAAATTTGCGGTATGTCGTGTTCGGTGGCTTGCTTAGGATGGGATAATACATCATCACTCCATATTTTCGAGCAGTAAATTACATATACAGCAAGTATACCGCGATATTTGTTCATCTCGCGCACGACAGTGGTGTCTGCGAATACCGTCACGAGGTTCCATGCGCTCTACCTGTCGATGTCACGGGAACCTGGCAAACTTCTGTTCCCTCGGTTGCCTGGGTGTACACACCTGACCTCGGACTGTTGCAACGGCAAAGGCGTCGCTTGTAGCTCCTGTACTGTCGTTCAATCAGAGCCACACGGCCGTGTCACTAGCTTGTTCCTTTGACGTTCATGTGGTTGACGCCGAGTGCACGATGTAACTGTGGAACTGCATCATCCAAAAAATGATATATTATTTAGAGTGAAGTACGCAGACACGTTCCCGGGTGGAGTAGAGCCCGCAATGGAAATCAGCCTTCCCCCCCTCCCGTACCGCCACCCTTTTGTCGTTATCCATGATTCGTACGGACGTTCCGCCAAATTGACAGTTGGATATGTGATGCACGTTTATACCCAGAAATCATGCCCGACAGGGACCGTATGTATGCACGCGGCCCAAGTAGCTCCCCGGCGTATCTTCACGGTCGTGGGCATCTCGAGATAGGCAATTGTACCAACTGCCGGCGACCTATGTTGTTGCAACGTGGTCAGGTTACGACGGTGGCGATTGCTGCGAGTGCACCTGCATCAGCACCAGGCACACCTCCTGCGGAGACGAGTCGTTCAGTGGTTTCGCTTGCGTGGATCCCAGTGCTCCATGCGTCGATGACGACGACGTAACCACCGTTCCATCTAGTGACACGTTTACGTACCCAGGATCCTCAACAAGTTTATCTTGTGTTCCTGATTATTTCTCAGACGGACTGTGCGACCTAAGGAACAACAACGAGGATTGCGGTGGGTTGTGTTTGCGAGATAGCTTACTTTCAATGGCCGTATGTCGTGCTTCATTCCTTTCGTGTCCACTACAGCAGTGGCGTCCGTCAATGGTGTCACGTAGCTCGATGCTGCTTACCTCTATGCAGCAAACGAAATTGGCGAGCCCGTTCTTCCCCCTAGCCCGTGCAAACAGCTGGCTTTGCGTTTGCCAAGATCCCGTTAGGGTTCCTACCCATTTGCAGCTTGGCAAGTTATACGCATTCAGATTTATTCAACGAGGCCACCTCACGACCATATTCGCGTGGAACGCTTGGGTTCTAAGCATAGTTGAATGGTTATAGTGGCCACGTTAAACGCTTGATTTCATCACATTGTCGGCAATCGGTTTCGTTCGTATCTGTTCGTTTCGTTCAACGCCATAGGTTACGACGGTGGCGATTGCTGCGAATGCACCTGCGTCAGCACCGAGGAATTCACCTGCGGGGATGAAGAATTCGGAGGTTTTGCGTGCCTGGATCCCAGTGCTTCATGCGTCGATGACGATGACTTTATTCCTGTTCCACCGACTAACACCACGACATCCTCAGACTTTACAACGAGCTTAGGGTGCATTCCCTCGTTTTTCTCGGACGCCTATTGCGACCAAACCAACAACAACGAACTCTGCGGTGAGTCGTGTTCTGTGGCTAGCATGGGGTGGAAGAAAATGATATATCTCCCTGTTTTCGAGCGGTAAATGCCCATTGTTCATCCGTATTGTTTTTCTCGCGCACGACAGCAGTGTCTGCGAATGTTGTATTGAGGTTCAATTTTCTTCACCTGTTGATATCACGGGAAACTGGCACACTATAGCCTGTATATACACCTGGCCTCGGACTGTTGCTGCGGCAGAGGCGTCGCGTTGAAAATGTGTAATGTCGTCCGATCAGAGCCATACGGCCGTGTCACTACCTTGTTTATTCGCAGGTGTTTCTGTTGACGCGAATTGCACAATGGGACTGTTGAACTACAACCAACCGAAAAGTGATGTCAAAGTTGAAGTGAAGTACGCAGACACGTTCCCGGGTGGAGTAACGGCTGCAGTGGCAATGGGCGTGTGTCCCCTCCCGTACCGTTGCCCCTTGTCGATATCCACGGTCCGCACTGGCGTTCCACCAAGTTGACAGTTCAATAAATGATGCACGTTTAGATACAGGAACAATGCCCTACAGGGACCGTATGTATGCACGTCGCCCACTTCGCTCCCAAGCGTATCTCTACTGCCGTGGGCCTTTTGACATAGGCAATCACACCAACTGCTTGCACCCTACATTTTTTCAACTGGGTCAGGTTACGACGGTGGCGATTGCTGCCAGTGCACCTGCATCAGCACCAGAGACTCCGCCTGCGGGGAACAAGGGGAAAACTATGGCGGTTTTGCTTGCCTCGATCCTAGTGCTCCATGCGTCGATGACGACGACGTCACTGTTCTCCCGGAAGATGACTCCTACACGTACTACTCTTCCTACACGTCTTCCTCCGGGAGCTACACAAGCACCTTTTCGTGCGTACCTGGCTATTTCGCAGACGGGGACTGCGACCCGGCCAACAACAGGAAGGAGTGCGGTGCGTTGCGTTCGGTGTCAAAGTGGAGATGGGCGATCCATTGTGCGGATCTCGTCTCGTTGCAAACTTTCGATCTCTGTAGTTTCGCCTCGTACACCATGACATTTGCGTTGCTAACGAGTTTCTTTAGCTACGATGCCTGATATCGTCGAATGTGCACGTACATGCAGCAGTTGAAAGTACAAAAACGTTTCGTCTCTTGACCTAGGTTTACGGACAGTTCTCCGTCGACGACTCTTGGTCCGGTATGGGGTTCACTTTTTCAGGCGAAACACATCTCTATACGACGGAAGTCCTTCAATGGGAACCTACGTGCCGAATATCTCTGTCGAAGGTGTACGTTGTTCAATATTGTGCGTTGAAGGTGTACGTTGTTCAACATTATGCGTTAGACACCTACCCCATGGGATGACTTAGCTTACACGTCATATACGATTCGGATATTGGAGCCCCTCACGTGAAGAGAGCAGAAACTATAGGTGCTACTCCTCTCCTAGCGCGGGTCCTCCACTCCTTGCGTTACCCACGCCATTATTACAACATTTCGGGGGCTCACGAGGGACTACCTATAGTCAGCGCGACCTCTAGACCGAGCAAACGTTCGCGGTGTCTTGTGTGTGCCCGAAACGGCGCCACCCTGGCGCAAGCAGCGAAACATTAACCTCCTTGTGTTCAGCTCGAAATGAATTCGTCGACACATGACCAAATATCCCAACGATATCAGGTTTCGACGGCGGCGACTGCTGCCAGTGTACCTGCGTCGACGAGTCCTTTATCTGCGGCGATGACTCTCACGGCGGTTTTGATTGCATCGACCCCGATGCTCCGTGCGCGAATGATGATGACGACATCATCAGTCTTGAATCATCCACGAGCTTATTCTGCATTCCTGGGTTTGTCTCGGACGGACTATGCGACCAGAACAACAACAACGAAGGCTGCGGTACGTCGCGTTCGCTGTCAAAATGTCAATACGATAGATTGCATATAAATGATGCTGTCCCGGACTATGACCGTAGTCTGCACTTGCTGCCATTTTTGCCCACTAGAGTGGCGTCCGAATCTAATGTGTCGACGCTCGACGCATCTTCACTTTTTCAGCAAGAGGAACTGATGAACCCCGCCCCGTCTCGAAAGGGATGCATGGTCAATGGTCAAATGACTAAGGCAAGCAACAAATGAGTACCCCCCCCCCCCCCCTAAACTGTGTTTGGAGCTGTCCTCAGGTTTACCAACGCTCTATTAGTCATCCCACCAGTTTCACGATGGTTTTCAGGTTGAGTGAGCATGCCCGACCAGGGATCATATGTGTGTGGCTCCCGTATGTCCGGAACACATCTACTCTGTCGCGATACGCATGAAACCAACTTTGTCACTACACTGCCGGCAACCGCTGTCGTCTATATACGGTCATGGTGTCCAACGTGATCAGGTTATGACGGCGGCGATTGCTGCGAATGCACCTGCGTGGACTCATATTACACTTGCGGGGATGCCGCCGCCGGTAGTGGTGGCTTCGTGTGCCTCGACCCCAGTGCCCCTTGCTTCGAAAATGACGACGAATCTCCAACTGGCTTATGCCGCGGTGATATTGTGTCCAACGGTATGTGTGACCCGGACAACAACACCGAGGAATGCGGTGAGACCACGATAGATCTTCCCCCTTTGGTTCAGAATTTCACCAACGGTAGCTACGGGTGCATGCGCTCTAGACAACCTTGCGATCCGTGTACTCCATATTATTCTCCCACTGCCTATCTGCTGTGTGGCCCTATTATTTTACGGATTCCAGTATTGTGCCACCTTGAGCGATGTCGTATGAACCCTGGAGTAAGCGGAGCTTGCTTTAAGTGAAACAAAAAAGTCGATATACTGTAGTATAGAGCGTTGGTATAATTTCGGGCGGAGTATGCACCACCGAGACGACCTCTATTGAATGTTCCCTTAGTGCCGCCTGGCCAGAGTGGGGATTGTCCCGAGAGTCAATGCTCAGTCAAAAGCACTGGCAAACACACCACACGTTGGCCTACTCCCCCGTGTTATAACTTGTTGAAACCGTCACCGATTCAAAACTCCTCGCTGATCGACGAACCATACTCGAGAAGCCGATACCTGTGTATGCTCAGCAATTTCTCACGCCGCCCGTCCTTTTTCGTTCACAACGCAAATGCCCTGTCACACTGCACACGAACGTAGCACGAAGGAGTCCCTGTTTATCTGAGCGCACGGTTTGACACTGCTGCTGTTTTCCAGGTTACGACGGCGGCGATTGCTGCGAATGTAGCTGTACTAGTACCCCGGATTTCACCTGCGGCGAGAACGGTGGCTTCGATTGCATCGACCCGGACTCGTCGTGCGAAGAAGACCTTGTGGAGGCCGGGACCAAGACCACCATTACCGTATCCACTAACGCCTACGACACGCGTGTCGGCGAAGCATTCGGTGGTGTTGGCTGCGGTGAAAACGGGTGCGGGCCTGAGCTAACTCGCGACGGCAGTGTCGATGAGGAATCGAGGTGGGCGTGCGCACAGAAACTTGACCCCGACGCCGGGGTATGCGAGATCGGGTTCGTCTTCGAAGACCGCCAGGATATCATGGACGTCCAGGTGGCGTTCTTTAAGGCAGATGAACGCGCGCGCACTCTACAGGTGAGCATGATACGTCATGATAGGGAACAACAACACGAAGATAGTGCTGTCAACAACGTGCGTCGTTCGCATCGAAGGTGCGTATATCGTGAGGACACCTGTGTATCGCTTTCTATAAAACTGAAATATGGAAAAAACACAAAACAACTATTCAGAGGTACGTACTGCAAAGCCCGAACAATCCACTTTCACAGACAGCAATGTTATTGACATTCGTTTAATTTCACGACTGTACTCGTAGTTTACCTGGCGTACAATACCGTGGTCTCGATATTTTTACGAGCGAACGCGGGTTATCTTATTTTGACCAAGTCTCTCGTGATAGGGCCTCTCGCAAGTTGGCCTCGACCGTTTTCATATCTAAACAGGGTTACGGGAGAAGGGCTCGTCTTGCGACGGGACAAAATGAAATGATAGTTGAGAGGTATACGTTACGCCCGAACCATTCGGCTCACAAGTCGGGGTAAACAACGTGATTTGTATAGAAAGATGCATGGCATGCATTGGTCATCCCGCGCACGAATCGGTTGCCGTTTGAATTTAACAGTGCGTGTCTCTCCGATGTGTCTCCACTTGATAAGGGAGTAGCCGTTGGCAATATGCTTATTTAGTAAAAATAACGCCTTTTCAACGATAGGGGTCGTCGCATCGGTGGCACAATATTTAGGGCCTAAACGCCCCCCCTCTTTAATCACTACTGGGATGCGGGATACTACGCCCGACAAGACTCAACTTGGGGGGGGTGTCGCTAGCAGTCGTACGCAACGGTAACGTTGTGTGTCACACTGAGTTTTTCTACAGAGACCTATTTCCTTTTTTCAGTTAAGTTGAGCAGGATGTGGTTCCTAATTTACGTTTCGGAGGATGCGGCATTTATGTCTTGTCGCTCCATACGGTGTGCCATGGCTGAAATGCTGGTGAGTACCGGTACGCATCATATATTATATCTCGTGATTACAGTCACACTGGGAAACGCTGCCCCCCGAGCTACCAACATTTTTGATGCAAGCAGCACTAACGTCTGCTGGCCTTTGGTGTGCTTCGTACAAGTGATACACTAATTATCGTCACAGGACCGTAGTCGTATTATGTGCCTTAAGGGCCCAGGGTTGTGATATACACGTACTCTATAGATCTGGGCGGTGACGCGTTCGATTTTAAGTCTGAGGCTGACTATCTAGTCTCTAGTTGGCTTGGTAGTAGCATTTGCTACATGTGATGTTTCGAAAATCCGTTGTTTTCGCATATGACTGGCGGGTAAGCGACTTGTTCCTCTCAGCGTCGTTTGTTTCAACAAAGAACGGAGTCCAATGATTGGCATACGTTGTGACCCAATCAACAACAACCCGACAAACCTGGCCCACTCACCCATTTTTCTGCCGCCCGTGTACCGACGTGATCGCGCTTTTCCATGTTTAGGCGATGATCAACGGCGAGGTCGTAGGAGAATTCGATTCAAGCCCGGCAACGCCCTTTACCTCACTCGGTATCCAAGGTGTCGGAGTAGAGACGATGACATTCAAAACCGTCGGCCTGGCTGAAAACGACTGGATCGGCCTTGTCGAGGTGAGCCGTTCACCCGGTCGACTGTCGCATGACCGTCCACCATGCAGTTTATGTTGTATTTAGAACGAGCATGTTTCCGAACATGCCGAAGAATGACACACTTGATGTCCAAGACTGGCGTGTTCGGACTCAATTTCCTCTCGATGGTACGTACCTTTTCACGTCCCCATTTTGCATGTCCATTGTCATATTACCAGTGACAACCTCTGCCTTGTGTGGAAGATATATTTAACACGACGACTAGCGTACATGTTTTATCACTGTCGTTAGTTCGGTAGCCTTGTGTGTGGTTCGTCCCAGCTATGAGTAGAACGTGCTATGGGAGACTACGGCTATGACCACAACTGTTTCGGAAACGACGCGGAAGCGACGTAAGGTATGTTAATGTGACGCCCCAAGTAGTAGTGTTAACACCGGAGGCATGAAGCCCAAACGTACGTCTGGCAGAACAGACAACGCTGGGGACATAAGGGCTTTGCCGGCCAATTATTCCTCAATGAAGTATACGCCACACACTAATGGCAGATCTCGCAAGTTGTGACACGTATTTTCTTACGGTATAATATCAAGATATGTACCTCCTCGGACATATTTCCTGGACGATTCTCTCAACACCGGGAAGAGTAAACACAACACGAGATGCGTCTTTTTGGTGACCTCGACGAGCTCTTGCGTAGGCCACGATTACCGTTGCGTATGCCCGTCTTGTTTCGGTGACACTTGACTCGAATTCTTCCCACGGTATATGTTATCTTGCTGGCATACGGTAGTGTCACAGCCCGCACACTCTTTACAATGAGTACACGTGTGAAGACAGGTTGAAACGTCTTGTGGGCTCCTATTGCACATGACACGCCTGCTTCCACCAAATTCAGGTTCCAACGACGAGTTGGTCTATCGGTTGTAATGTTTAGAAACACCTTCCACTTGATTCGTGCCAAATACGTCCTACACTTGTTTTTTCGGCGACTTGAACTGCATCGACCCGCAGGTACGCTTCATGGTGGAACCCTGAAGACCCATACCGATTCCCCAGCGCCGTCGAAACCGTCCTTCGCTAAGGACTATCAAGTACCTCGGGACCAACCGGGGTGCTGTAATTGCTTCGAACCCAACCTTATGCCCGTGTATTGATTTTGGATTGCCTCTAGTGAGTACGACTCCAAACGGCAGCAGTTCCGTGAAGTGCTCGGTGGCGGAATGGGTGCAAGAAGTGTTTGGCAAAAGCAGGCGTTATGTAAAACATGTGATTTTGGTGTTGCGTGGGGAAGTGGGGAGGCGTCCTGACTGTGGGCCAAACGGGGAATTGATACACTACTCGTAGCTCTAGCGCATGCCACATAATCGGTACTTGTATTCATACAGCGTTCCGTCCTCAAAAGTCCATTTGGCATGTATATATCTTCTATTGTGTGGCGTACTCTCAACTACTGAAACACCAGACGGTGAAGATTCGGAGCGCTTGGTACTAGATGAGAGGACTTGGCATATCATTTACGTGTAGAGCATATACCGGTCGCTTACCCGTTTCCATTCTAACCTAACTGTAGCAGTACTGGCGTGCTTCGGAGGTCGCAAGGGTGGTCTCGTCGCCTCCTACACGACATAACATCAGTCTGGATTATACACGTATACCTTGTATACTGTACGGTGCCACGTGCATATCAAGATATAGCGCATGCATACTAGACCCGGCAACCAATATATTTCACAAATGTCCATCTACTCCCATTAACCATTTCTCACGGGAAGAAGGCAAATATCGTGTAGGGAGTTTTTCGCACGTGTTGGAATGGGCGAGTGTGTTGCGTGCGAGTCCACTCAACTCTTAGCAAAGGACGTCGGGGGTGGCTGCGCCTAATGCGTGATCGAGGGTTTTACCAACCTTATACAACTCTTCATTTACAGGTAGATAATTTACATTTATTTATATACTTCGAAGTATATCGTGTACGAGCCATCAGGCCAGCAGTGTCAAGGGACAGCTCAGTAGTAGCGTCGATGCAATGGGCGCTCGCACACAATAGATCTGAAGTAAACTGGCTTGTTTTTGTGGCGTATGGGGAAGGCAGGATATTATACTATAGATCAAAGGCATACTGTAGTGTCGTTATTTGCCTCCATGCAAGTTCCCGGTCTCGGACTCAATTATGCATGTATGCATACGTGTCCCTTGTGGTTGTGTGATAAACTCTCACATACTGAGATACATTATAAAAGGGTACTTCGTACTAGATTGGAGCATCAAACGGTCGCAGTGACGGAACTAACTGTGATCTTAGCGGTCTTCGGGGGTCTCGACGGTGGTGCCATCTCACACGCGACCGTACATGGGTTTTGATATACACATGCATCTGGTGTAACATGTACCATATACATACTGGTATATGTCAATATATAGCACGTGTACACAATGCCCGGCACTCCACGTTACGAAACTCCGTCTACCCCCGTAGCACATTCCGACGGGACGTATTAACGCGAAACGCAAGTGGGGGTGTATCGTAGGTGTAGGAATTGGAGGGTTTGTTGCGTTCGAGTCGACTCAACTCCTAGTAAAGGTTGGCGGCTACGGTAATTGCGTGATTCGGAATTAGGGAAACCGGATACTGTTTTGCATTGACAGATACGCGCGCCTACTGCATAACGATCGTTGCTACTGCATGAACGAAGCGTTGCCATAAGCCTGTACGGCTGGGCGATTGAAACGAGAATACCCAACTCATCCGAGACAACCCGCGGCTTATCATGAGACAAGAAAGTAGCCTGGCGCCTGTGTTGGAAGTAAATTGCTGATCTCGATGGCAGCAACGTGTGTTTCGTGAGATAGCACAATATAAGCCATCAATAAACCAAGAGGTGCGGTGTTCCTAGCTGCAGTGTCCAGGCATTGTTGGGCGAGTGGCTTGTATTGAGCGGGACCATCAGACCTTGCGATCAACGTCATTACTTGTAGGGCATCCGCGATCTCCAGCTTCGTGAATCCTAGAGACATAGTGCGTCGCTGGTTTGGGGCATTGCGTGTTGGGTGACATGTGCTCTTGACACACGAGATTTGCGTTCGTGTAATGAATACGTGAAGAAACACTAACTGTTTTTGTTTTACAACCCTTTGAGGGAAGGTCATGCCGGTGCCGTGCAATACGTCGACCCCATCTGCATTGATTGGCCCGCCTACGTTGAAAAGAGGCCAACACGGCGGCTGGTTCCTCCTCCGGAATCGTCAACGCCCTTGAATGTCAAATCGAATAGTATGCATCGACAACCATTGTTTCCGCTCCTAGCACGAGGAGGCCACCTCTGGGAAATCTGGTGCCCCTACTAAACCGGCACATCGGCCCATGCTGGCTCCTTGACTATTCTCCAGGGGCGCCCACTGTGGACGACGGGGCTCCTTGAAGGTACTCCCCTTCCCGACGGCCACCTCATGCTGGCTCGGCGTGGAGGCCGTCTCGTTTGTGATTGCTGCGGCGACGTGGTTGTGGGAGTCGGCTCCGTCGTGGTCGGCATTGTACCCGTGGTGCTCAGCGGTTGACCCCTGTTATCGCGACAAGTCTTACCCCTGGCTATGAATTGGGCCGTGGGATGCCGAGTTCAGTTCGCCAGATAAATTTCTCGCCCCGGCCCATCACCGCCAAGGTTTCTCGCCCCGATCCCATTGACGGTATCCGACGAAGGGGCGCGGCGATGTCCGATCGCGACTCGGCGAAACAGATGCCGCGCATTTGTGATTGACTCGAGACCTACAGATGCGACGTGCTGCGGCGGGCCGATGTAATCGTCGAGCTAGCCGCGGGCAGATTTTTGCTACACCGTGCGGCGTGCCGCAATGGGCGTCACCTTCCCCCAATAAAAGGATTCAGTAGATCCCCCGCAAGCCGTCACTAGCGCGCCCGAGGCGTTCGCAAACTCTCTTTACGTGCAACGGTCGAAACCCGCCGTGTACACGGAAGAGCAATCATCCACCACCGCTAGAAGACAAGGGCAGATGGAATGCGCTCGGCAACCACATGCAGACTAGGCGCCCAAGAATAGCAGTCGGCTGCGCCTCCATGTTATATATCTAAACGAATGACGGCACCGATGTGTGCTGACCCACCTGGTCGGCAGTAATTTTTCGACATACTACTACCACCGCACATCGCGCAACAGTCACCTCCGCGCCACTTGCCGTGATGACGTGCAGGCCGCTTCGGCTGCCTCCCGTTGCCCGGACTGCTGCGAACCCTTCTCTCGCCAGCTTGAGCAGCCACGCGGTCGAGGAGACCACGTGTGCCCGGGTCTGAATGTAGGAGGCCCCTATTTTGGGAACACCGAACATTCGTTCCACAACAACAGCTCGTTTTACGTACCCAAGGTGTCACGTGTGATATCCTGCATGATGTTCCTGCGCAGCGGCGTCATTCTATCAAACGATGGGGCGTTGGTGAAGCAAGTCTCGGGCTACAGGGGTGGTCAGGCGTGAGAGCCCAAACACTGCCGTCGGGTTGTCCCGAGTACCTTCGCAAGCTCGTCTTGAAATAGGGGACCGCGGCAGTGTACGATGGAAACATATTGTACTTTTTTATGCGTATTCCACGAGTACATACAATACCACCCAGCTGATCCTGGAGAGATCCCAGGACGCCCGTGTTCAGCCAGTTTTATATAAGTGGAAACGCGTCGCCTGTGAGAACGACCAATTGAGTGGTTGTTTGTGAACCACGGCGTTTGTTTGCGCTGCCACGTGTGGTCGCTGGTGCATATGAAAACGAGACAGAGAAAGGCATACGTACGAGTGTGTACGTCCGTATGATACCCCTTTTGCCTTTGACGCACCCAAACGTCGGTGAACATGCAACACATTAGAAAATAAAACACAAAGACGGAGGCGCCAGTTTGGGGAGATATGTGTGGCATATACATACAGTCTTGCCACAAGCCCTGTGCATAAGGCGGGGCACTGGCACAGATCTACTGAAGGACCCGGCCAGTAAATTCGCTGATTCTTTTTTTTCTCATCACATACATCCAAGAAACACAACATATTATAGTAAGGAAACGAACTAAATGCGTTCCGGAAGGAGAGAGAGGAGAAAAGAGAGACACATGCAGCTGCAATCCAGTATCCTGGTTGATTTCGACAAAGGTATTATATCTACTGAATTAGCCAGCCAGTGCCCAGCCCTACCTGTACATGATGCTCATGGAAATATGTCGAAGTATTGCCGCCATAGGGGATAAAAGGGGTTCCACCGATCCTGTCTTCTCGTATTGATTTTGAGTGTGGTTAATATGCTGCCGGTTCTACAGGGTGTGGTGTGGAAACTCCCTCAAAAGCCTTTTTAGTGTTGTCTTAATTTGATTCGTAAGATAAAACCAAATGAACGCTGATTGACCTGTGTACTATGAGGCTCCAGGTGAGACCATGGGCGTGCGGTAGCCGTGGTGAGTTTGTTGCTGCATGATGAGGGGTGGCGGCGGTGCGTCTATGAACAATATGCCAATTTATCACTACTGTAGAAGACGGTATTAATATTACTATACTACACAAGAGTGCCCCCACCTCGGGCACCAAAGTTAAGAACACCAGATAAGCTGAGCTTCACGAAGAAACATAAGGACTTCCGATAGGTGGACTAGTAAGGAATTCAGGATCGGTCGGCCGTCAAGTTTCACCCAGGCCATCTCCGTTGTCACCTGTGTTCGTGCTAGTTTCGCCGTCTATTTTAACGCGTTTCTCGACAAGAGGGGTCAGGTGGTTGACAGTCCCGGCATCGGCGCGGTTGCCTGACTTTATTTCAATTGCCAAAAAATGATTCGATCTACAGTAGTCATTTATAGGTAAACTTGAAGCCACAAAAAGGTGAACCCTAAGTTGAGTAGCTGGTAATTCCTGTCCTACCAGGGCATCGATTAGTGTTTTAGCGTCTGTTGCGCGCAGCGTAGCAGGCGACGCAAAGACGTGTTGCGCAAGTCCCCCGCGGGGAGGGCGGGAGCCCCCCAGGAGGGCCGCCCGAATAAAATGGAATATAAGTGCGAATTTACGCCTGAAAACCCAGTAAAAAAACGTTTTAAGTTATTTTCGGCTGCTGTACTGCGAATAAAAAGGTGCCTAAAAGGGGATAAAAGACTACAGCGAATAACAAAAAGGTGTCTCAAAGTTGGATTGGACTATGGCGAGTAGTAAAAGGGGCCTAACATATGTTCAACTACTACAGCCAATTGTACAAAAAGGTGTTTAAAACAAACAAATCGCCTACGGAGAATTACGAAAGAAAAGCTACAAAAAAGCAAATCGCCTACGTACGGCGATTCAGCAAAAAAGACCCCCACTTTTTTTTCTCGACTACGGCGACAATGGCGAAAAATACAAAAGCAACCAAAAATTACGCCTACGGCGAAAAATGTTGCGCGCCCAAAATCGCGTGTTGCGCAAAACGGTCATCTTGACCCAAACGTTGCGCCCGCGCAATAACTCAACATCTATTTAATGCCCTGGTACCTACAGGCTGGTTCAAGCATACCGCCGAAAATTCGTTTTGTGGTCAATGTCCACGCCGTGTTTTTTTAGATAAACCCTGACATTTGGCACACGTGTTTTATGCGCCCTACCCGAGCCTTTAACGGATGATTTTATTTTATTTTCCTTCAGATATTGTTTGTTTTGTATTTTTTTTGGAAGTTTGGGTCTTAAGAGATCCAAAGTTTCCATCGAAAAAAAAAACAAAAAACATTCGTACGTCGTAAAAGGTTCGGGTAGGGCGCATAAAACACGTATTATGCCAAATTTCAGGGTCTATTCACAAAAACGGCGTGGACATTTGGACTTTCGTGCGGTAAAAGTGAAAAAAAATAGGCGTTGCCTCGTAATTACTCAGTTTCACTATATAATCGATTTCGGGCGTTAAATATGACTTAATATGACCATACGCAGTCAGATCTTCGAATATTTGCATGAAATTTTGTACATAAGGGGTCAACTCGTGCACCGGGTGTGTAGCGGGAGGGGTGAACTCGTGCAACGGGTGTGTCTGGGTGTTGAAAGGATGGGGCTTGCCATGAGGCGAAGTAGAAGAAGGAAAAACCAGTAGGTATCAACTATGTTATGGGGAAGTGGGCCTCTCATCCTTTTTTACGAGCCATCCCCGGATTTCAGGCCTTGCGTTTCGCATTTTCCCGCTGCACCCGTACTCTCCAGCACAACCAACCAAATCCCACAGACCAGCGTGCAACAATAGCTGAGCCCTGCAGCAGCGTCTTTCTTGGTGAATAAACACTAAACTCTCGGTAATTATCACGTAAAGTCTCCTCGCTGTAATACTCACAGCCCAAAAGACCGGCAACTAACAATAACTCTAACCCTATCCCCAACCCTGACCCTATCTTTACCCCGAAACGCAAGGCCTGAAATCCGGGGATAGCTCGTAAACGTCCCCGTAGTCGTGATTTAAATCTCGCCTACGTAGTCGTGATTATCAGTTCCCTCCCATCCAATTCCTCCCCGGGACCCCAAAAAAGAATCAAAATATTATTTTGTGCAACCCCTCGGGGCAACACAAATCCCGCCGCAATCTACGTAGGTATAATACCGTTACAAGAATCACACAATTCCTTACAATATCAGACTTTCGTAACGAGCAAATCCCACAGTACAAACATGCCTTGGACCACCTAGAAGCGGCTCGTCCAGAAAAAAAAATGGGGAGAAAAAATGTTTTCCTACGGAAACGCCTGGCTATTGCTGACCACTTTGAAGGCTTGTGATTGGTCGGGCCATAGTTTCGGCGGTAGCGCCAGTTCTAGGTCCTTGAACAAAAAACTGGCGATGTCACCCTCTTCCACTCACTGTTCATGGCGGTCAGTCTGATAACGAATGTGTGTCATTGGAGTTGCTATTGAATGCGGCATTCGTGACTGACGAAAATTAGGGTGATATGCCTGAACCAGCTCGTACGCCTTTCGAGCCATTTCCAGGTGCGGTGGGGCGTAGGCCAATCACGGGGGGGTCCAGGAACCCTTTTCCGGAGTGCAATACCCAGTGTACCTTTAAATAGCTAAAACAATCCTACGTATACCTATTGTTGGATAATTTTACAGTAGTAACTGTCTCGTCCACCTCGCTTCATTCGGGATGTAGTCGGGTAGAAGCAACGGTACCAAATGAAGACACCACGCACTACATGCCAAAGTGAAGCCACCAGACACTGTTGTACATCTACCTGTACAGTACAACAGGTAGATGTCCTTCGACACCACACGTTATTCCTCGTTTTCACCGGCACAGGATAGGCGCTGTGCTTCTTTCTCTCTGCCACTCTATCGAAAATTACTACTGGACGGAATTATAACGGTCCTCTACAACAACAACAGCAGCAGCAGCAGTACGTATACATACATACATACGTGCATAAAAAGGAATTAACGCGGACAGCAGCAGGCAGTCGTTGAGCTAAACAAAATAACGGTTTAACACAAAAGACAGACGAGCACACACATGTACACACGCACGCACACATAATTGCTCGCCCTCTGTCTTGGAGTTTGTCAAAAAGGCGTAGCGTCGTCGTGATCTTCAACCAGCTGATTCGGCGAGGGAGACACCTCGGCAAAGTATCAATTCCGAAGCTAGGCGGCGGCCCGTCCCTAATTAACGTCGGGTGGGTCAACCCCGAGGGATTCCAACGGTAAGCGGGTTCCCCGCAATGGTTTGGATAAACCACTTCTGGGGTTATATTTAATGCCAAGTAGAAACGTAACAGGTAGGTTTTGGTACAAGTCATACAGCAGTACATACAATCTGACTTGCGTAGTATTTAATAGTGGCACTGAGTGATGTACTACAGAATGTAGTACATGCAGGCACGTATAGACGAAGTGTCTAGCCACTTTACTAACCATTTAGTGACCGAGGTATCAATTATACATGCATACATACATATATATATAGCTAACCCTAACCCTAACCCTAACCCATACATATATATATATATATGTATGCCGCCTGAAACACTGGTATTGTATACAGCAAGGGATAGCGAGTGCCATAGAATGTTGAATAAGTGCCGCGCACATCACATCGGGGTATTACGAGTATATGTATGCAATTTGTACGAGTAGTTTTATACTGCTGCTGTACTGCTGTCCTACACTGCTGTTGTGCGGGTACGGGACCTATCATGTTTTATAGGTTCAATCCCATTTCCAACACCCCACCAACGCAGCCAGGGTTGGTTGATGTGCCCGACGATGTCATCGTTGCATTCTAGACCTACAGCAGTTAGGCCGTAGTAAATAGGACCAACTATTAATATTGTTAGTAAAAGTAGGGAAATACATAGTTTTTTGTGTGTACTGCTGTAGGTATACGAAAGATAGTCCCCTGTAATACAGCAGTACCATATACCTGGCATATAACAATATATCACACGTGTTTCGAAGAATGTGGTATATACCACATATGATATATACTTCGTATACAAGCAAAGATGAGCTTCGACGAAATCCTCGAGCTCACAGCTGTTGTTTTTATAACTTTTTTAGTATACAGTACAGGACACCTAATAAGAAACAGGAAATCTGGTCCAGGCTGGATTTCTTATTTGAGACAGGGTGCTTTGTACACTAATTTCAAGAAAACGACTCCCGAATTTCTTATCAGGCCTCTAAATCTCAGCCTGGCTTTCTTATTAGCCTGTTTCTTATGAGGTAATAAGAAACAGGAAATCTGGTCCAGGCTGGATTTCTTATTTGAGACAGGGTGCTTTGTACACTAATTTCAAGAAAACGACTCCCGAATTTCTTATCAGGGCTCTAAATCTCAGCCTGGCTTTCTTATTAGCCTGTTTCTTATGAGGTGTCCCGTACTTTCTCGTATATATTCTGCGTGATGCAGTATTACGGAGGACGGAGGACCATAGTAAATAGGACCAAACTTTGTTCGTAAAAATACGTAGATATGCAGGTTTTTGTCTCTACGGAAGGTCCTATTTACTACGTATGGTCCTCCGCAATAGTTTCCGTTGGCCCGTACTGGCAGTAGTTATTTCATGCCACAGCAGCACATGTGTCCTGTTGGATTGTCAACCCGTCAATGTCACATAATTTAAACCTGGTATATATAAATACCAGTATATGTTATATAGTGAGAATATATTTACCGTTGTCACGTGTGTGTATGTATTATTATATAATATATAATATATAGTTGTTTCATGCCACAGCAACACAACTCCTGTTGTGATGCCAACACAGTATGTAGCAGTACTACGTACTGTCGTTCTCGTTACTGGTGCTGCTGTGTGTGCTCTTCACACTGAAAAACCGCCCTTCCTACCCGCCGACATCCAGCGCACCCAGTCAGTGTCTGTGCCGATTCTTCTTCGTATAGAGAGATACCAGTTATGTGGTCACAAAACTACGAGTGAACAGAAGACTGACTGCCGAAGATTGAATAGCCGCATACGAGTACCATGTACCTGATATTATGAAAATATAAGGATACGACATTAAACATACTTAATATGCACATGATCGCGCCTATCAGGAGTTTTGAGTCGTTTTCATAGGCACTTTCCGAAACCACATGTTGACAAGAGGTCCCTCATAAATCAAAACATAAAGCAAATATTTGTTATTATAGAGCAGTTGGCGTTGATATTTCATATGATACAGTTTCATTTCAGTCACTGCGAAACAAGAACCGTGTGCGTACCTAAGGCAAGGCAACTCGTCTCGGGGAACTCCGGCGATATACGCCGTGAAATCATTGAATGCTTGAACGTCACAGAACAACGTAATAAAGAAAACAACACGAGAATGTCACAGGTTGACTAACTAGCTACTACAGTAGGGCTGACCCAGGCTAGGGCTATGTTGCAGATAAAAAAAGACAAGTAATCGAGTCCCTGCGGGAAACGTACCAACAAAACACCTCGGGGCCTCGCTCTGCTGCTGCTGCTTGTCCGTGGTAGTAGTTGCGGAGCAGTACGACTAGTCGCAGTATCAATTTCCATTAATTCGTGTGTGTGTGTGTTCTTCGCATAAAGCCTTCCTTTCTACCCGTCGATATCCAGCACACCCAGTCAGTGTCTGTGCCGATTGTTCATCCTAAAAAGATGCCAGTTATGTGGTCACAAAACTACGACACAAGAGATAATACGCTCAGTGCAGTAAGCAGAGCAGACATATCGGCTCGATAACTACAGTAACTGCCGTAGGTATGTAGTGATGAAAAAAAAATACAAAATTAACTCAGTGAGGTATACCTGGTATACTACTACTACTGCTGTAGATTTGTTGAGTTAGGTGGAGCTACGTACGTACTTAATGATAGTAGTGTGAATTAGTGGGGGTATATCTGGTATTAATAATTACCACGTATCGTAGTTGTTTTTAGCAGACGATGCATCATGCATGTAGAAGAGTTTCAATGTGTATCACTTTGTGTCCGTCGAACAAACGAAATGGTATGAACGGAAAGCAAAGCTCACGCGTATAGGGTTGTGTGACTATGACAGAATGAACAATAACTTTGGCCACAATTCAATGGTAGCAAATACACCCCTCACAATTCAATGGGAGACTGCTGTATCATGCCCAACAACTGTTTTTTTTTTTGCACTTGGCACAACCATCATTCATTGTGTACCAGCGTGTATCTGCTGTTCACCAAAATACGAGCTATCTTGTGTATTTAGTAGGGCTGTGAGTCGGTTTCATTTCACGACTAATAACTAGTCGCTAGTCGGCGAAGCCGACTAGCTGACTTTAGTCGGTAAGTCGGCTTGCCGACGAAAGTCAGGCGAGCAAAGCGAGCCAAAAAAGCCCCCCCCGGCCGAGGGGGCCCCGCTGGAGGCGACCCCCGGAGGGCCACCGGAGGCCAAAAATACGCTATTTGGCTTCACTTTACGCAAGAAAAGCGCAAACCATATGACCTAGATTCACATAAGGTTTGAACGAAAAACACAAAAAAGCTTCAGTTTACACAAGAAATTCACGAAAAACGAGAAGTACAACGCATGTACCAGGTAGATCTATCCCGGACTAGAGGAACGTGACAGCAATTGTTTGAGTCGCAATACTACCTGGCGGGGATACGAGCGAAAAAGCGAACTCATCACCAACATAGCGGTGCAAAAATTATCCCCAGAAGAAAAGGTCTTGGATCCCTCCGTGATGTTATTCGTTTATTAACGTCTCTCCCAACCTTGCGCGAAACGCGCGCGTCGATGACGACGGCAATCCCAAAAACTTCAACACCGGGTTTGGATCTGAGCGGCTTGCTGCGCCTCTCCTCATGCTTCACGCGAGCCGCCTTTACCGCAATTTTGAATTATTATGTAGGATTAAGTATAGAAGTCGGGGACTTGGCTGTGGCCCGCGTGTGGTTCCAGTGTTATGAGACCGAATATTTCGAAAAACGCCGAAAACACTACTTTAGACACTAACCCTAACCGTAACCCCAACCCCGACCCTTTCGAGCTTTGTCTTGAAAAATCAGGGTTTTTTTGTTTGTTTGAAAAATTGGTCGACCACACTAAAAGGTATATAAAATAATATTCCCCGATTTCCATACTTTATCCTAGATACTAATAATAATTCAGTAATGCGGTAAAGGCTACTGCTTCACGCGGTACAGCACTGTTTCGGGGTCGTGTGCACTCGCCAAGGTGGTCCGCGGGCCGATCATGGCCACAACTTCGCCGACGGGATCTCCGCCCTCAGCGTTGGCATTGGGTGCGCGAGGGCTGACACCGTCGGCACCGTCGAGAGAGATGGGCTGTTCCGCCATGTGTGCGTGTGTGTGTGGATCTCCTGCGGTGCGCTGAAGTGTAACAGGGCATGTGAGGGTATCCGCAGCCCGCAGCAATTCATGTTAAAAGCTGTACCCCGCGTTAAAAAAGCCTTCCTACAGTTAAGGAAACCCTATGAGTCGGAAAGTCGGCAACTCCGTTTCACGACTGACTATTAGTCCGACTAATAACTAGTCGGCGACTTAAGTCGTGCCGACTCACAGCCCTAGTATTTAGAGTATTAAGGGTCGTCCACCCTTGGTCCACCCGTTTTGTGTTTTTATTGCACTGCGGAAACGTGTTTTATAGTATTTTTTTACGGTACAATAAAACAAAACTGTTTGATATAGACCTCGCGTGTAGGTCTAAACCCCGCCTCCATATCGATACATTAGTAAATCTATAGTTATGGTCCGATAACACGCCGACTAGTTGTTCCTACGACGTACATATATATGTTGTATGTATTAGGGCCGATATTAACGAATACCTGGTATAAACTAAATTCAATTTGGAAAAAAACAAATCAAATTCGCTTTTCATTGGTCAACACACGCACCAGCACCAACGATTAGGATTTTGGGGACTATTCGTTTTGAATTGGACAAAAATAACAAGAAGCTCCTACTCGTAGGTTTTTTTTCTGGGTAGAATTCAAATCAAATTTGGGAGTTGGGCCGACTTGGACCGGCATGTCCACGGTGGGTAAATAAATGCCCCCGGTACAACCTGGCGATTTCTTGATCGCATCGATGACCACGACCGAGGCGAGAACGCATGAACCACGACGCGAGGCCACCGGGACAACTGCGGCGCCCTCGCCTCAAGACCATAGCACATCGTATTCCGGCAATGGCGCGTCAAATCCAATCATGGCGGTCGCAATCCCAACTTCTCATCCAGTTCGATGTGCCAACCCGACCAAAAACCGAGTGATCGACGCAAAAACAGCAGGATACGCTCAATTGACGAGACTTCGATTGCACCTTCGCCGTCCCTGTCTCGCCCGTGGCGTTTCAGGGATCCCTACGCGCATCCAGGCGACCCTGAGAGAGATAGCTTCCTAGTCTGGGCGGTCAAACGCAAGAGTATGCTTGCGTCGGCGCGCACGCGCCGACGCATGCCTTCGCTCTCGTCCACTCTCGTCGGATTTTTTTCCACCTGGGCGTTGCGGTAATATCCGCATGGCAATGTTATTTAATTCGGCCATTCCCACCTGCTTTAAATCGATTTTTGTGGTTGTAGGCATTCTAGCAGACGCATGCGACGATAGAGGTAGAGCTTTTTGCTGTTTTTTTCTCTGAATGATCCGCCCCTTCGACCCGAAATCGATGGCCTTTACTTATTGTGTTGCACATTTTCCATACCTAGCTACGTAGCTCATGGGATTATTGATCGGGTAACACTTTTGGATTCCTCCAAAACCATTTTTCGGGTGAGGTATGGAGCTCCTCAAGTACGGAGTTCAGATAAAACATGGTGCATCTCTATCGTAGCATCCGTCAGCACACGGGTACTTCGTTTGAGGTTTTCGCCTTGAAACGGTCGATCAGAAGAATGCCTCCGATACATGTTGCAGGAGTAAATAAAACCTACGGTGTACACAACTACCTACATATTTAAATCCATTTACGAACGATATTTGGTTCTATTTACTATGATCCCCCGTAATAGTTGCTTTACCATCACCGATGCATGCTACGATAGAGGTGCACCATGTTTTTTCTGAGCTCCTCACTTAAGGATCGTCATATCTCACCGAAAACATGATTTTGGAGGAAAATAAAAGTGCTGCCGGATGCGAAATCTCATGACCGAAGTGTATTCTGAAACAATATTCGTCACAAGAATGAAAGTCCGACGAATTTGGGTTAAGGAGCCCGATCGTTCAGAAAACGATTCAGTCAAAAAGTGCTACCTCTTCCGTAGCATGCGTCCACCCCTTTTAAACTGAAATCTGCTCACGGAACAGGCAGCTAAACATCAAAGAGGGAGCCGACGACATCATCTGCAAGAAGTGAAGCAATTGTCGGCCCATGAAGGCCCGTCGTCATCAATCCGCTCGGCTGGTGGTGGCTCTGAGTGTGTTACTGGGGCACTGCTGTTTAGTCGGCGTCATGGCAACAACGAGCAAATATCGACCCACCGAATGCATCGACCCGTTCATCGCGGATGGAGACTGCGATTACCGGAACAACGTCGAGAATTGCGGTGAGTTGGACCTTTCGAACGAAAGAAAGCTGTACATACTTAAGATCTTTGGTCCGTGCGATAGTGTGAATCCATGATAGAGCAATCCCAGGGTAGGGGTATCACTGTCAGGCTCAATATTTTCTGACCGATTCTGCTCCTCACGTGAGTAACCACCGGATACTATTATTATTGTAGTGGCATATTTGTTTTTGGACTACCGCATTGGAAGGTTCGGTCGGGTTGCGCGATCGAATGTTTTCGAAGTCATGTTTCAGGTGAGATATTGAGCTCCTCATGTGAGGAGCTCAGAACCAATTGCTGCGCCCCTACCGTGGGGTGGCTCGATACATACAACGGAAGGGGTGCAAGTTGTGCAATTGGTTTGAGGCTCGTCGCGTAAGGCCTTCTGTGTGTATCACCTAAACCCGACTTTACGAAAATGGGCACACACTTAACCCTATGGACGATATCACGGCCTAGACCCATACAAAACATATTGTCAAAGTAAAACGATGTTGAGGTGCAGTAGTTGACGCATGCTACGGTAAAGGTGCACCATGTTTTTTGCCTTCTGAGGGCGGTTACTTAAGGAGCTCTATACCTCACCCAAAAACTGATTTTCGGAGGAAAATATATATGCCACCCGATGAACAATGCCATGTCTTAAGTATACAACAAACAATATTGCAACTCTAGAATGAACGTCCGACGAGTTTGGGTTAAGGCACCCAACCATTAAAAGAAAACCTTTGGGTCAACAAAACGCTCAGCCTGTATCGTAGCACGCCTCATTTTACTCGGTTGAGAACCCCCTATAAATTTGAAACAGTTTCGCCAGAAAGTGGTAGCCCTAGTGTGGCACGCGTCCCATCAATGAAGCTCATAATTCACGGCTGTGTATTTGAGGAGGGAGTCACCAGTCGAAGACGTTTCCGACAATTCTGTTTTTTTTAATATTTCTTGTTTAATCAGTGTCTGCTACTACTTCTGTTGTGGGATATATAAGTGTGTGGATGCAAACGCTTCGGGGTTGCTGTAGGGCTGCATAGCGCACGGGGCGCATACTAGGTATCGTACGGGGTGGTTAGTGGTTTCCGCAAGGGGGTATAAGGGTATCTGAAAGCCCAATAGGGTGCATGCTACGTTTGGGGTAGAACACTATGCTGTTTGGGGTCTTCCCGGATATATATATATATATCCTTTGCCGTACGATCGAATGTGAAAGGTACTGAACGCTAAGCCCGACACACAATGTCATGGGCTATGTGTTGAGACTGAAGGACATCGTTGTATAAATCGTTTTGAAGGCAAATCAAATGCTTAGC
Source organism: Saccharina japonica (assembly GCA_008828725.1). Lineage (NCBI taxonomy): Eukaryota > Phaeophyceae > Laminariales > Laminariaceae > Saccharina > Saccharina japonica. The sequence goes on from MEHQ01002773.1 coordinate 173,454, forward strand.
AGGCTCTCTATGTTATCCCGTCATACCGAACTTGCTACGACAAATAGGACTGCCTCTATCGTCGCACGCGTGTTTGGGGATGGCCCATTACTGTATGTCGAAGGTCAAGCATAAGCACGAAATTCAGGCGTGAGTACTACGACCGGTGCACGCTGCGCTTGTGGGTGCCAGTAACGCTGACTTGTAACGAAACTGTCTTCAAACCGTAATGTATGCGCACATCTGGAACGGTCTCCATTGCGGAGCATAGATCGTCGTTGGCGAATGAAATCGCAATGCTTATTTCTCCCATATGCCGATGTTTCGTCTGCGGAACGACACTTGTTATACCCGCCCTGCTCTGCGTAAACGTAAGCTTATCGTATCGAGTTAGCGCCGGCGTAACTTTGGGCACAACCACGACACTTGCCGTGCAACTTGCCTTAACGCTCTTCTTGCTTCTTAATATATATATTTTTTGTATATATATATCATAGAACAAAGCCACAACCTTGTTGTGGTGGAAGGGTTCGTGCCGCTTAACTACACACCGACGTTTTTTTGTCCATATACCAGGGTACGATGGTGGCGACTGCTGCGAATGTACCTGCATCGACACAGATTCCTACAAGTGTGGCGACTACGGAGGCTTTGCTTGCCTCGATCCCAGTGCTTCTTGCGTCGACGACGACGACGTCACAATCCCTCCGGGGTATGATTATCATAACATAGACCCAGAAGCTCCGATCGGGTCATCCTGCTACACGGCTTGGTTGTCAGACGGAGACTGCGACCTGCGGAACAACAACAAAGGTTGCGGTGAGTCGCGTTTTGCGATTGACTTGCGTGTATCGCGTCAACTAGATTGCCCTCATTCGATGGAAGAATTTCTTGCACGTTATCGTTTTATTCTGCAAATCCAATTGCGGCAGGGTTTATATGCTTCTTTAATGGTGCATAGTGCTACTTATGCCCGTTTTCATATCTTGCTTTTACATATACGAGTAGAGCGGTTGACGAAACTAGTCTTAAAATAACTTGAATTATTGTGGATTATGTTTTGCCACACAACCGGACACGATATGGAGTGTGATAGTGATTTTTTTTGCGTCCCCTATAACTTTTCATTCAACGATGCCGTCATTCGACTCAAGGACTCGTACAAACAAACCTAGGCATGCAGCTACAACGCGTGTAGCTTTAAGTCTCGCTTCGCTAGACACATCGTATGGCCAACACCCCCCCCCAAACTATTTATGTCCAGATTAAGCGGGACTCCTTCACCGGTCATCACTTGACCATGCCCAGCTTGTGATACCGATGCAGCCACGTTAACGAAACCCATAATATGTAGGGATGTTTATGGAATGCAGGCGTAACACCCAACGCGTGCTACGATAATACCACCACGAGCATTGTGGCAAAACGTTTTTCTTACTGACGGGGGGGGTTCTCACCTGACGAACTACATAACGCTGTTACAATCCTGTTCGTAGCCTACGGAATGTTTCGTTCTACGCCATAGGATGTGTCATCGTGGCGAAAGATACCAAATCGTTTTCATGGTCATCGTGTGGGCGAGGTGTAGAGCTCGTCAGATGATAACCTTCAGCAACTTGAACTTCACCCCCTATCGTGGCCCGTGTCAACTTCAACCAATAGCATCGAACGTCCGTTCTAAATCGTCATTTTCACACAATACCAGGTTATGACGGTGGCGATTGTTGCGAGTGCACCTGCGTCAGCACGGAAGATTTCACCTGCGGCAATGACAGTGACGGCGGGTACACGTGCCTCGATCCCGGTGCTCTTTGCGTGGACGAGGACGACGCCACCACTAACCCGGAGCATGAGTCGGCCTCGTCGGACAAAGAGTACACACCGAGCTCATCGTGCGTGAGCGATGTAATATCGAACGGAAACTGCGACGCGGACGCGAACAACGAGGAATGCGGTGCGTCGCGTTCAGTGGCGGTTGTTTTTTTCCCGCGTAAAACGATCTCGTGACTGTTTCCTTCTTCGTTCATGGTGGTGTTGTCTACGAGGAGCATCCCGAAACCGCCCTTTTAGTATGCCAACCGGTGGTACGAAACCCCTTCCCTAGAGTTTGGAACTATTCAGCAAGCCTTGACTGCGTTCTCGTGGTAACACTTATATTGGATACATGCGTCTAGACAAAGCGGGAACCTGCGTTTGGATGGGCGTGCCGAGCTTGTGATAGGCATAAATCTACGATGGTGTTAACGCCCACTCTAAAAGAAGCTGCCGTAAGTTCAACGAAGGCACTGCACAGGCGACCAATGACATCGGCGTAAGACTAGCCGTTTCATAATTGTATTGTTGGCAGCGGGAAAGTCAACCCGGAAGGCACCGACGAAACGTGGGGTAGACTCGAGACCCCGAGCTAAACCCATTTACAGGTCTTATGTTTGCACCAAACTTATATTGCCGGTGTGGTATTAATTACAGCTCACCTCCGTGATGTCTCGGCGGCGGGGGGTGTTGTCATCAAAGTTCTTACAACTACAACCGATATCCTGTTTATCAAACATCGCCGTATCGCTCATACACTAGCGTATCCAACGCATGGTATTTGTTTGCTATTTTGCTACGTTCGGCACCTCTCCGAATGAACAATCCTGGGCTCCTTCGATGATGAAAGTTTCGGTTGTAAGCAAACCCTGCCAGACTTCCATGTATGGCCCTGGACTCGTTCTAAGTACTCACCAACGCACGTACGACACCGGATGATCGACGCTGCGCGCTGCTGTTCTCAGGATACGACGGTGGCGATTGCTGTGAGTGCACCTGCGTCAGCACTTCGGACCACACGTGCGGCGACAGCAGCAATGGCGGCTACGATTGTATCGATCCGAGCACGCCATGCATCGATGGCTATGTCCAAGCCAGCACGAAGACGACCATCGGCGTGTCAGCCAACGCCTACGACACGCGTCCCGGCCAAGACAAAGATATGAGGGGCTGCGGGGAACATGGGTGTGAACCTGAGCTATCCCGGGATGGAATCACTGCCGACGCGGAGTCGAGATGGTCCTGCGCACAGGAGATAGTCCCCGATGGAGGGCTATGCGAGATAGAGTTCGTGTTCGAAGACCCCCAGGATATCATTGAGGTACAAGTTGCATTCTGGAAGGCAGACGAACGCGACCGCACTCTAGAGGTGAGCTGAAGAGGTCATGTCATGAGGTACAGGCACAGGTGTTCAATTCGTAACTAGGGTCTCAGTGTATCCAGGGCATATAGTCACATAGCCTTCGTTCGACACGTGCACTGATGTCGAAAACCAACGACCGAGCTTTGCACCGCCCGGTGTAGTCTCGTTCTCTAGGTCAAACCCAACCTTGTCCACGGTGTTGTATAAGTAACACGCCTAACTGGACAATCGTACACTTGTATTTATCAAGGCCAACACTCTAAGTGAGTGGTACATTACTGCTCAGCCTTTTTAGGAAAGCAAAATAGAGAGCTTTGGGTGTGTCAAAACCGTCCTTTCTAAGCAATGACGGGTTACCCATTTTATCACCAACTGACACGATTGCACAATTGCATTGTGGTATACGCCTCGTTGCCGTGGTTTCTGTTTCGGCAAAGCATTGACACGTTCAGCATTGGCGCAGCTCGTGTTTAGCCCCGGGATCAAAATAAATAGTTCAAGCCTAAGCAACGATTCCTGAGTGTACGAAGTCGTTTTGCCAAAAGCGTACCGTATTATATTGCATATTATTTTCCCTCTTTCGCTAAATTAAGTAGTAATAAATACCCCCCTATACCACAAACAACCTACTACAATAGATTACGTATTATGCATTATACAGGTCTTACTTGAAAACTTCATAAAATGCCAAAAAGGTACGAGGTATCAATTTGTACAGTATGTATTTACTGTTGTGCGTACTTCAAAATACTATAATACAGCGCACAGAGAGTACATACCAGACGCATGCTACGATAGAGGTGCAGCATGTTTATTTCTGAGCTCCTCACTTAAGGAGCGTCATACCTCACCGAAAAAATGATTTTGGAGGAAAATGAAAGTGCTGCCGGATGCGAAATCTCATGACCGAAGTATACTCTGAAACATTATTCGTCTCAAAAATGAAAGTCTGACGAATTTGGGTTAAGGAGCCCGATCGTTCAGAAAACGATCCAGCCAAAAAGTGCTACCTCTACCGTAGCACGCGTCACCAGATATATTGTTTCCTCACCTCCGTCGGCTATGATATGCCTGGTACCTGACATACATACTGCTGTACTGCCGTCAATGTGCGTCGTCTCGTTTAACCCTTATAGGACTGGAGTCCCCTTTTGGGAACAAATTACTTAGGATTAGAGTGGTTTGTCCCCAAAACGGGACTGCAGTCCTAAAGGGGTTAAGGGGTTAATGCCGATCCTTGCAGCAATCTTATTGTCTCGTTGGCACTTGCTTGCCGTGACTTCGTCGTGACGGGATATTTGCCGACGCATGCTGCGATAAAGGTGGGCCCTGTTGTTTCTGACGGGGGTGATTGGAGGAGCTCTGTGTACCTCACTCCAAAACTGGTGTTGAAGGGATTTATAAGTGCACCCCTAGGAAGCATCCCATGGCCGAATTATAAAACGAAAACTATGGCATCAATATACTGAAATTATGACAATTTTGGGTCAGGGACCCCCGTCTTCCCGACCATGTTTCAGCCAAAAAACGGTATATGCTTCCTACCGTGGCACGCGTCTTCCTGTCGTTCGCCTTAGTCGTTTCTGCGCAACAATAATTCTTCGTGAATGTCAACAGCAACGCATTTTTCGACTATTTTAATAGTAGTATATATGTTTGGATCCGACCCCGGTCAGTCAGTTAACGATACGCTCAAACCCACAGCACCACGTCTTTGCGACTTAAGCCCAACTAAGTGGATCTTTTCTCCGCCTGGAATTGTACCACGTTGGTTCACGCTGTCCAGGTCTCCATCAACGGCGAAGTCATCGGCGAATTCGATTCACACGCTGGAGCTACCTTCAACGCACTCGGCATCCAGGGCGACGGGGTAGACCGCATGACGTTCACGTCCGTCAACCTTGACGAAGACGAATGGATCAGCCTTCTCGAGGTGGGTGATGCATGCTGCAATCGTAGGCAATTGAAACCAACGTTGTGTGCGTGTGGTGATCATTTTGGGTGCATTTCGAAACTGACCTCAAGCGAGACAAGCGGCCTCCAACGCATGATCGGAGTAGGTACGCGCTACGCCCCCGCTTGTCCCGAGTGGCGCAACAAGGCATGGGTACCTGTGCGACACGACGTGCCATTATTTTTACATTTGATCGGTTATGTGTCCGTAGGCCAGCTGATTCACAGTACCGAACCGGCGGGTATCAAACGTATCACATATGACAAAAGCCATGTATTGCTGTCGTAGTTATTCTCCCTCAACTGCCAGGAACAGACGGCAAGGAATCGCTACGGTCGGCCCACGACACGCCCCATACCGTAGGGGTTGAATAGCAAACTCGGGTGCTACATCAAATTTCGCAGGTAGAGCCCTACTGAATATGATACAACATATATGCGTGTCGTCGCGGCACTGGAATACCGAGCCCTATCCGCGGCTCGAGCCCTTTTTCTCAAAACGAGGTGGACCAACTGGATAGCTACTTCTTCTACTGTGCCCCCCTGCTTCGACCTCACCCGAAGAGGGCACGCCCGGTGACCCGGTCGCGTGCGGCCCACCTAGTCTCATCGTATATTATAAAGTACTCATATCAGCATTTAGTACAACACTACGTATATAGGCTTCCATCCTGGCAAGATGTGAGAAAGATCCAAATAATTTTACTTCGTTTCATGTTTGGTTCTACAGTCGACGGTTGTTAAATGTGTCTAGACACCGCCTTTGTCCCACCTTCAGGACAGTGCTGCGCCGTGACGACAAACTAAAGTTGTCGACAAAACTTTGATTATACTGGTAGTTGATTTGATACCTACGAGGGTGAGAGAACCTTACGGTTTCAGTTTCCAAATTGAACCGTGTCGTGCTGCATTACTCGAATTGGCCGTTACTGGTGCATACTCAAACTCACGCCTAAGGTTGCGCCCAAACCTGAGACAACGGAAATTCAGATCCTACGTAGGTTTGAGCTTTCCCACCACAACGGAAGCCCGTAACACATGTTTATACGTGGTCAATATATCACAGAGTGTGTTTCAACGGAACATCAACATGTGTATTCACTCTCGCATTGATTCCCGCAGAGAAATGTCAGACCGAAGGTGGGCGTCCACTCGATGTCCTCGTTGCCCTTCGCGCGTAGCTATGGTTCGAACCTATATATAGGAGGGGACGCATGGTACGATAGAGGTTCACCATGATTTTTCTGAGCTCTTCACTTAAGGAGCGTCATACCTCACCGAAAAAATGGTTTTGGAAGAAAATGAAAGTGCTACCGGATGAGAAATCCCATGTCCGAAGTGTATTCTGAAACATTATTCGCCTCAAAAATGAAAGTCCGACGAATTTGGGTTAAGGAGCCCGATCGTTCAGAAAACGATTCAGCCAAAAATTGCTACCTCTACCGTAGCACGCGTCAGGGGCAAGGTGGCGAATATCGGCAAAACTCGAATGTCTAGGGAGCGCCAGGTCACTTCTAAGCTGTAGTGCTCGATCCTTATTGATTTTCGTATCATCTGCGCACCCTGTCGTTATTCAGGTGCGCTTCCTGGTCGAGCCCTGAGCTGACGCCTCGTCACGCACGCCCACTCGACAGCATTCGTGGGCTTGTCGATATTTTCGCCATGGGGTTTTTAGCCCAGTTGTGTTAGTAAATACGAGGTTCTGCGCTTGAACCGAAGTTGTATTGCCGTGGCTCACTCGGTGTTTTTGCCGAGTGCTTCTCATTGTTGCAGTGTTAAGATTTTGAAAATGTGAATATTTTTGGAGGTCTGGAAGCAGTTAGTGTAGACACGTCGTCAGTCGTTGACTTTTATGTGTTGCATAGTTTTTTTTTCATGTTTCGTGGAAATGAAGGGGTGCAGTCCGGAGGGGTACCTTCCACGCCGATGGTATTCGAGTTATGTAGCACCAGTGCTCGACGGGTCACGGTCGAGTGCAGTTTGATGGCAAATTGTCTGTAGTTCAGCCAATATTCGAGGAAGGCATGTGTACCTCGAATACTATTTCTGCTGTGGTGTTTGGGATTCCAGTTACCCCTGATTCGTTTCTGTCGGGGGGATGGCATGAAGAAGCGAGTTGCCCCTTGGTTATACGTACAGCAGACGTTGTCGTTTTTACTTTCAGAGTTTGTTTCGAGGCTAGCGTACAGCCATGGCCCATCCTTTTTTCCCCAGCTTAAGTGGTGTCGCCGGTGACACGTTGAACTCTTCCGCGGCCACCGGTGGCTTCGAGTACACCGGGTATTGATAACGTGCATGTCGTCCCCGGTTGCCCGCTTGCTTACGCCTCCCCCACCAGCTATATATAGTGCTGGTATTCTACATGTATTGATAGATTGCCGGTTAGGATGTGACGCATATAGTTAATCTACTAGTGTTCGTTTAGTGCTGCGTTGGAGACTTGAAGGGGTAAGGGTTGGGCGCTAGGGTCCACAGCCTTGGCATTGACGTAGACCTGCACTGAGGAGCTGCCCCAATTGTTTTGATCCGATCCCTAGTGCACGATAGTATTCGTTCGATACCAAGTTAGTGGGATTGTAATTCCGGCTTAAATCACTAGGTGATGTTTTCTCGTATAGACGCATGCTACGATAGAGGTGCACCATGTTTTTTCTGAGCTCCTCACTTGAGGAGCGTCATACCTCACCCCAAAACAAAAATGATTTTGGAGGAAAATTAAAGTGCTGCCGGATGAGAAATCTCATGACCGAAGTATACTCTGAGGTGAGCGCTAAGCACCTCGTGTGGCAATGCTTTACCTGGTCTACCGGAGCGCACGATTCAGTATATTCACGAGAAACCGGCGCGTGAAGTTGAGGCCGACGTTATTTGGGAATTGGAGCCAACGTACACAAATGCGAGTACGGACGCATGCTACGATAGAGGTGCAGCATGTTTAATTATGAGCTCCTCACTTAAGGAGCGTCATACCTCACCCAAAAATGATTTTGGCGGAAAATAAAAGTGCTGCCGGATGCGAAATCTCATGACCGAAGTATACTCTGAAACATTATTCGTCTCAAAAATGAAAGTCTGACGAATTTGGGTTAAGGAGCCCGATCGTTCAGAAAACGATCCAGCCAAAAAGTGCTACCTCTACCGTAGCACGCGTCTACGGAGCACACCATACGCATTCCAAAGAAACACCTGTCGTTGTCGCATACGTAAACCCTGTGAACCCGGTGGTTGGCGCGGCATAACAGCTTCTTGCGCATTACAATTGTTCGTTGGTTTATATCATCAGTCGCCAAATATAAACGGACGATTGAAAATACAGTATACTCTCGTTTTCGATCCATACAAATATCATAATCTGCTGTGGTATTCACGATCAAGTTGGCCATGTGTCCCGTCGCGCTGCTGACGCGTTGCATGGTAGGTAGACTCCAACGGAGATAATGCCGATATCTACCTTACTGTTTCGCCTTCGAGGCTTAACAGCTGGTGCAGCACTTTCTAAACCTCACCGATAATCAAGATACCTTTTCTAGAGGATAAAAGTGCTAGCCATTCAGAACGAGGCGTGTACATTATACCATGTGTTCGTGGCCGTGCCCGCGGCTTGTCGCAGAACGGCTGCCGCGGTGAAGACCACGGCAAGCTTCACGACAACTCTAATCCGAAGCCCAACCCTGACACCAATCAGTGGCCCTCGCCGTGGCATGCCGCTACAGGGATGCATATTAATTGTTTTCTTCGTGGCACTGCTCTCGACCGCGGTAGGGCCGGCGATATGTCACGGGCAGTGCCACAATAACGTCATTGACGTGGCACATGTCGCGGCATGTCGAGGGTAGTGCCACGACAAATTAATAAAATGCTCATCCCTGCGCAGGACCCGTACCACAGCAATAATAGGAGCGGTCACTTGCTGTTGTTGTACGCGGCAACAACTCACGCTGAACGGAAATTAGTCACATAAACCGCACGCGTGCCTGAGCTCACGATGTATACCTATCATTATGACAAAGGTGTCAACGCAATCCACGAAAACGATATGGGTGCCGGTGGCACTACCGCCGGAGTACATGGGATCTCCGGAAGCTCGTTGAAGGTGTCGACGCCCTGGACACCGAAAACATGCCTTTTACCGCACCTGATATTGTCTACTCATTAGTCTAGTGCCCGGTTCGTTTTCTTATCGAGCGTGGCTGATGACAATGCCCAAATATCTGGTAAAACAATCTGCGTCGATATGCTCTACATAATAGCCTGAGTGAGCACGACCGGACGCATGGGCTCATGCGTGTTGTAGTGTCACACATTACCTTTTATTTGGTGAGTATATCTTACAAATCGTATGCAAATAATACACCGACGAAACTAAGTTCTGATCGTACCTTCGGTTGTCACGTCCTTTGGCTGGGGAATAGTTATTAAGGGCAAACAAGTTTGTGACAGCATTTAAAACGTTCGTGGGGTCGCCATGGTAAAGCTTGCAGTGTGAATGACTGACCTCGGAAGGGCTGGTCCAGTCTTCTTCGGGTAGGCGGTGGACTTGAACGTCAAGATGATTATCCAGACCGCCTCGCCGACGAATGAGTTGAACGTTGAACCTGGGTATGAATCCAACTTGCCAACGACCTCGCCGTTTATCGCTGCCTGAAGGATGTTAGTACACGGTATGCATTGACACGCGGACAATATCGTCGTTAATATTGCTGAACCTCTCGTCATGGCAACGTTGGCGGAGCATAGATGAGCCGTCCACGGTGGGCACAGTACCACGAGATGAATTGCTTGCGAGCGACGTCTTTGTTGGCGAGTTGATCAGACAATTTCAATCGATGTGCATGCAGGAAAACTTTTTGCATGCAAGCCGATGGACGTGTCGCTGGCACCTTAGCACCAGCAAACCACTGCCCCTCCCGCCATCCCGACATGTAATGTGTATCGTGCGGAAGGTATAAAAGTGTACCAAACATTGAGGGGCAAGACAAGACAGGACATCACTGTGGCTTCCGAACACACTCTGTTGTTGTCGTATCGTGATACGGTCGCTCTCAGAGAATAAATATTACCAGGTATGCTGATGGTGGGCACGATGTCTGGCGCACGAAGCTGGATCACCAACCGTCCATTGGTACCGCCACAGGCAAAAAACGTCCCTAAAAAAACACCACGAACGCTGAGTGTCGTTCGCTCCCCCTCCTTTCGACGGCCGCACTAAACATTCTGCGGGCCAACCCAATATCGGCCACCCTGTTCCCCACCTGCTAGAATGACGCTGACGCTCTAGACGTTCTATGCATGCGATATCGCCCTCAATATAACTCCCCACCTTCCCGGACTACCCCGCCACTGAACCTCCAAGCGTAACTTCAAAACGATGTACTGGCCTCTGCACCATCGGGGTCTACCGAAATCTGCCTGGACGTGTTTTCTATATCCATTTGTTTTATAGGAATCCTTGTTCGGTCCCCGAGATTGCCCCTAAAAGCGAGAACCATCTATACAACCTTGCGCATCATGCACGGCATTGCACACGCTGGGGTATAATCCCAGTCAGTTGTCGATTTCATCGACCCGCCCCGTTTGCCCATCCCTGTGCTTGGTCGTCATGCCGTGGACAATTCTAATCGTCTCGCGCTCCTCTACGATCTCTATTGGCGACGGGACCCGCAAAACCGGAACCTGCCCCGCCTGTTCTTTGTGGACAAAGTTGCTCTGCCCCATGCCCCGGCTGCCACCGTCTTTTCCGTCACTGATGGATTCGTCAAGGCGTGACTGGCGCACGAATTGTTCCTATATTCGAGCCCATTCGTTAAATCTCCGCCTGGCAGCACGTCAGCTGGGTCCCCAAACCTTACTATATACCTGGTATGTTTTACATGATTTCTTCCTGGAACCTTGTGCTTGTCCCCGTATAATGATTCTTCGCGCTCCAGGTCAATATGGGATGCGGTCAACGCCCCGTCTAATCATTTCACCGCCTGCCTTACCGTCCGACCATCCCCCCGTCATTTTCGTAAAAACATTGTTTGGGCCGCTGTGGGTAATACCTCAATCAACTGTACCCCCTCCCTCTTCTACCTTCTTCAACGATCCCTGTTCTACCCGCCAACGTCCTTGCTCCTGTACGAGTTGGTTGGTAATCGCACACTTCCGGACAGAACCACCAACCCTGAAGTCGATGCCCCTGTACTGTTCAGCGCACCAACACGAACTCTCCGCCGTTTCCGTCGTCGTGGATACCTCCGCACTGCTGCTGGTTTCTCGTCACCTCAGCTCCGCCGTGTTGCGGAGTCCCTGCCCTTATCTTCTCGTTGGCATGTCGATGCCCTTCATAGCTTGTCCGTCCTCCTTGCGATACTCCGCCCCGTCCACCCCCCTCTCCCTCTTACGTTTTCCCAACTCTGACCTCTCTCGCAGAAGGAACGCGCCGCTCGGAAACTTGCGTCTGTTGTCGTGCTTATATCTGGACGGCGTGCCATGGTGTGGCTCGTGCAAACACGCGCCACAATATGATAATCGGCAGCACGCTCCCACGCCTACCCCTCCCTCCGCGGCGCCCCCCCCCCCCAAACTTTTTTTGGAAACTGTAGCTCTGCGGTGTGTCGAAAAAAAAAAAAAAAAGGGGGCGGGCGCGGGAGGGGGGCCGAGTCACCCGTCTTGGAGACACTCTGGTGGACGGTCGGGAACACCGCCATGGTCAGGACAGCAGCGCGTGTTGACCTGGCGCCGCCACCGTTTGAAACGTTGGACGCGGTGAGGTTGTTCGCCGGTGGGTTCATATCGTATTTTCGCGAGGCACAACCGGTGGCAGCACTGTTCGCAATCGATGTCCTGAACTTCGCGCATAATAGATATGTTAGGGGGGGACAGCATGTGTCGCTGGACCACAGGGTGGAAGAGCTATTTCTACTTATAATTACGCTCACGCGCAGTATGTATTGGACATCATCGACGCTAACGGGGCAAGCGGTGCTGCGACGGTCGAGCGGCGTGTCAGAATGTTTAGAGCAGGAGCGCCAGACATCTGGACATTCTATGTGCAGAACGCGCAGGTGGAAGCCTCAAGGCCGTTACATCTAACGTTTGTGAAAAGCTTCAACGAGGACCTGCAAGGGTGGGCGGAGTAGATGACCCGGCGGCCGCTCCTGTTGCAACCGGAACTGCAGGAAGTTTGTTCCCTGCCCCCTGTACGATGGGCCCGATGCTGGTGCCCCGATTTGAC